>JAUZNK010003961.1:0-10650 GCA_035046665.1 Euphysa ruthae | reverse complement strand
AGATATATCTGATATTTTTAATAAATTTGTAGTTAATCTTTTGTAATATCTTATATATAATGAGTGATTGTTTGTCAGCATTTGAAGATGGTAACAATGCCACTAGATATGTGTTACATTCTAATGTTAAACTGTTTTTTGATTTTCACTTTTTCTTACTAATTAGATGTTGTTCCTTGTAAAAATATTTCTTTACAAATAAATTAGCAGTGTTACTGGGCGTATTAGGTTAGATTAAAGATTGAGCCATGTGATACAGGTATTGAAAAGAATGATGAATGTTACAAACTTTCTTATACAAGAAAGAAAAAAATAATAAAGTTTAAAGATATACATCCTAAAATTTTTGAAGTTATAATGTGGAGATCCTCATTACAAGACACTTAACCTGAAAGTTAGACAATATGTCTAAATTACATGTAAAAATATACAGAAGTATTTGAAAAAGGGAGTTTAGCAAATGTTGCAATCCTTTTGGAACACATTTCAAAAAAAAAGTAACAAGGTAATTTTATTAAACAAACACTTATTGAAAGATTTAAAATATATATAAAAAAAAAAGGAATTTTCTCAATGCGGGAAGCAAAGTTTACTGACTGAAATTGTACATATTTTACCCTCCGTTATATTATATTTCAGATGATCTTGTTGAGCATGATACTAATTTGTTTTACGAGTTGCAGAGAGAAATCATTTCTTATATAAAACAAACATTTCCTTATATTGAAGAAGTTGAGTGTTTCTTGGATGGATGTGCTGGACAGTATAAAAACTACAAAAACATTTTAAACTTGTGTATGCATGAAAGTAATTTTGACATGGTGCTAACTGGTTTTTTTCTGAAACTGGTCATGGAAAGTCTCCTTGTGATGGGATCGTTGGAACTATAAAAATATTTACAGCTCGAGCCAGTCTCCAACGACCATATAGTAACCAAATATTGAGAGCTGCTGCTATGCTCGAGTTTTGTAAAGAAAAAATTAAATGCATTGTTTTTCACTACATTTCAAAAGAGAGAATGATTGATGTATAAGACGAACTAAAGGAACGGTTTAGTCAAGGCAAAACAATTCCTGCTACGCGCTCTTTCCATTACTTTGAACCAGTTACTCCAACATTAGTTAGGTGCAAAAAATTATGTGAAGATGTTGAATATCCTTTACATTTACTGAAATCGTGACACATAACATAGATGCAAAAGAAATGGACTATGTTGTATGCCAGGATGACAGTTTCTGGTGGGTTGGTGTAGTTGAAGAAGTAAACAAAGCAGAAGGAGATATTGAAGTTAAGTTAATGCATCCACATGGACCAAAGAGAAACTTTCAATGGCCACAAAGGGTGGTGGACAAGTGTTGGACACCAGCTAATGACCAGACGAATATATAAAGAAAATGATTATAATTTAACTTTGGACAAGTTTTGAATATATATTTTGATCATTGTAACAAAACAAAACTGTATATAGTTAAAAAATGATCTTTTATTATATCTTGGAAAAATAAAAACATTCTTTTAACAGAAATTGCGGTAATAAATAAAAATATGAAGAAATAAAATATTTTTTAAAAACCTCAAAATTTTTGGTTGCCTAAATATACAAGACAATATAAAGTTTTTTCTGATCTAGCAGCATATATAGACTCTTTGCTGCACACTGCCAGTCTTTTGTCATTTTTTTCTTTGCTCGTTTTCATCTGTTCTTAAATCCGCACACAAAATAAATTTTTCTTGTGTCAGTGTTTGTCAAATATATTTATCTTTCTCATAAAACAAACTTTTTTTCGGACATAAATATAGAGTTATTATCTACACTCCGTTCGCAGTTTACAGTTCTAATGTGAATTCAATATTATTATCTTGGTGAAATTTGTCTAGCTTTCAAGTTCTGAGACAGGTTGGAAGTTTCTGTTTTTAGCCACATTTGTTAGAGTATGCCATGAATCAATACCCGTTAGCCGTGACAGCTTGCCTTCCACATCTGTACAATGTATATCACATCCCCTAACTTTTCAGCAGGTATGTGTTTGTTTCAATTTACCACTAAAAACAAACAAAACAGGAAAACAGTATAGTACCTGGAAGATTAAAATTTGAATCGTCCTGTTTTCAATCAGTTCTTTAATTCTGTACATTTTGTGTCATAATCATAATTAAAAACATTTTTGATTTGTGGTCAAAAAATATGAAAAGCTACTTTTTAAAAGGGCTATCATATGTTTTTTGGAGAACAGAATAGTCCTACCTTCAAAATATTACAACAAGAACCTGTCCTTGATGTGAGAGCTCAACCCTATTTTTACGACTATCTCATGGACTAAATGAAATTCCTCATAATAAAATTTAAATACACAACCTGCATACATATATAGATAGATTTCTAAGTAAATATAAATTAGATAAATCAAGCAATTTGCTGCCTGCTCTAGCTACATACCTCAATTAACCTTCGTTCTAGTTTTTCTTTATCTTTAAAATCGTTTTTAAAGATCTAAAAATTCAACCATTCAATTTTAAGAGAATTTATAGGTTATCTCAATATTATTACACTAAAAAAGTGTATCAGGTTTTACAAAGTAGTAGCAAAATATATTTATAAGCGAAAATATACAATTCTTGAAATTAGCAGGATTTAAGTTCTGAAGTGATCAACTTCAACACATCTTAAGATTTCTTTTAATGTTGAGATGGGTTTTTTTTAAGTGGGGATAGGGTTAATCTTCTGCAATTTGAATAAAAAAGCAAAAAAATGCTCAAAATGAAAAAGAAATGACTTAACTAAATATCAAACTAATATTATATTTCACACGATAAAAGTTAGGACACACTTAAAAATACATATATACAAATATTAAATCCTCGGTAAGAATTTGATACTAATTGCTGAAACTAATTTTGAATTCTATGATATCTCACATAAATTGTAGTTTCAAAAAAATTATATATAAAAATATTAAATTATATGAACTACATTTCTCTTGCTTGTGATATTACTTGCACCATTTTTAATTGTATTCCATGTTTGCTGCACTTTTTGCTGAGTAAAGCTTAGCTCTTTCTTTACAGAATGACTGGAACATGGCTAAAAAAGTTTCAACTAATTAGATTTCATTAGAAAATTTAATTTTTAACTACCATGACACAATATAGTGAATATGACAATAAAAACAACCATGGCACAAAGCAAATATGACAATAAGAATTACCATGGCATATAGCAAATATGAGAATAAGAACTGTAATGGGACATAGTGAATATGACAATAAATGTCTGAATAAATTCAAAAATTGTTTTATATATTACAATTTTAATGTAAATCTTTTCTAAAAATATATATTCTTATTATCTTTACTTCAATTTATCAAAAAGGGCAGTAACCAAATTCTTAATAAAACCAATTACAATTTCAAACAAGTCCAGAAAAAATGGGTTAAACAGAAATTTTTTTACGCTGAGCTATATGTTCTATTTTCATATACACTTCTGCAACTACTATATTCAAGTAAATTTATGTTGAATTATTGCCTTTATGTACAACATTTTTACACAACTATCTGCAAAAAATTGAGTCCAAGAAAATTCCAAGGCAGATTGAAATCTGGTATGAAGTTTTATCAACAGAAATATCAAAACTAGCACAGCTTAAAAACTTGTTTACGTTTATATCATTTTATAAAAATTCAGTCCTTAGTGATAAATAAGCTTTTTCATTACATGGGCCAATCAAAAACAGCAACAAAAGCTTAGTCAAGATTTTGTGCAAAATTTCAAACAGTACCAGTGACTGGTATATCTTTTGGTTTGAAAATTTAACAATATACCCAAATAAAATCTCAACAGAATCCACAGGTCAGAACTTGGAAAAATCTAAGATGGCAACAATCTGCTATATCAATTCATATTTTACCTTTGAATAGAAAATTTAAAGCTCTCTCATCTTTGGTATGATTCTAATTAATATAAATACTTCTTCTTACAGCAAAGTTTTGCAGACTGAGAACCATAGTGTTCTCAAATTTTTGAAAGAAATCTTTACATTAGACGTTTTTGTACAAGCCTTACATGTCTTTATAGTTGTTCTCAGAATTTTAGACACTACCAAATTAAAAACACGTTAAAAATATCGTTTTTCAAAGTGGTGAACCTACAGATCATACAGATTAACAAAGCACAAGCTTTTTCAAGCTTCATAACTTTTTGATTTATTTAGATGCAAAGAAAACTAATTAAAAATTCAATTTTTAGCCACAAATCGGCCAGATTTTTTTTACCGGCATAAAATTTTCAATTAAAAAAAAAAAGCATTGATGGAACTTTCGACTTTGGGGGAAAAAAGTGATATTTTCAATGAAATATTTTTCCTGGGCCAAAACTAGGTAAAAAGGCATCTAAAAAATTACTATCTGGTCTTATTATCCAAACTATACAAATTTATGAGAAATTGATTTACACAGATGATTCTGAGGGGATTACGATTTCCTTTTTTTACATAAATTAAACTGAAAAAACTTTATTAAAACCTACCAGAAAAACTTCATATTCGGTGGTTTCAATAATGCTATCATTAGAGATAGGCGTAATAGCTATTCTAGTGATACAATACACTTCTACGCCACCAGGAAGTTACCCTACAAACACTCTATCAGCAATTAGTATAAGCTTCCAACCACACCCTACACCAAAGATTATTATTATTATTGTTGAAAAGACGAAAATAACCCTTAAAGCACTAATTTATTAAGCCCTAATAAGTAATGGATTTCAGGAAATAGAAAAAAAAATAATCGCAATATATGGCTAAATATCAACAATCCCAGAAAGAACATTCAAAATATCTCCAACTTTTAACAAAACTTCAGCAAAAATGAAATGCTAATTTTGGAGATTTAAGAAAATTTTTTGATCAAATTATATAAAAAAAAGTAAAATAAATAAAATTAACCTAAGGTAATCTCTGTAGTCTTTTTAAGTTTATAAAAGAAAGGTTTTAAAAGAATTTGAAAAAATTTTGCTTTGATATAAAATGACTTTGTTTTGAAGCCCAGATCCAGGAAACAAGAATTTTTTGGTCCTTTAACTTTATGCGACGTTTAAAAATAAAAATTAATGGATGATTACAATAAAATTATAATCATGTTATTTCAAGAACTAAAATGTTTTGTGTTCCTGAGGAAAGAGTCCAACAAATTGGTCAATGTCACTTTCTAGACCTTATTTCCATTTAACACACAATAATTTTAAAAAATAAATAAATAAAAACAATAAAAACAATGAACAGATTCAGAGAAAAACAGTAACGGATGAATACAGCGATGTGAGAGAGTAAATTTCCCCAAACTGCTTGCAAAAAAAAAATTTTTTTTACTAGATTCAAACTATCTACAAAATTCTTAAAATTTTTAAGACGCCAAAATAATGAGAGGTCTTCAATATATTAATTAAAGAACATATTTTTGATTGTCTCATTGGAGAAATCAAACCCCCGGCCTCCGGTTTGAGAACCAGTGCTCTAACCACTTAACTACAATTGACTTGTATTTATTTATTTGATAGTTGATTTAGCGAGAGATAAGATCATTATAATACTCAGAATGTATTTAATGCCCGCTTGACCTTGAAATTCTCGTACACAGATTTCAAGGTTTCGAGCTTTGAAAAACAGAGGAGCATCTTATTTAAGTGCAAAAAATAAAAAAATGTAGACACATTTAGTTTCCAAAAAAAAAGGGGGCTAGTCATCATTTTTAATAATATCTGAGGAGAAGTTAATCAACAACTTTAGGAAAATTGGAAGAGGAAAAATTATGTATCAGGTTGATAAAACAAATTATGTTGTAAGATCTGCTTCTTTCTATTCACACCGCTGTAAAAATTTAATAAGGTATTAAGTCCTCTACCTGGTAGTATCTGCATCTTTCCTATCACACCATAAACAATACCTTGACATTCTGGGTTTGATGCTTCCATGAGTTTGTCACCTAAATGAATAAAAATATATTCACAGTTTTCCCATTGATGCATTAAGGTTATAAGTAAAAATGAGAAGAAACTTAACATAAATTTAGATACTACATACTGTGGCTAGACATTCAGAAAAATCTATTGCTGTAGATTTAGAAATAGGTTTTTTTATTCATGTTCCAAAGTTAGCAAATGTTTCAGAAGGGATTAAAAACTTAAGAAAATAAATAAGATAAACTCATGTTAAAAAATGAAATACATGATTTATGCAAAGAAATATAATTAATTAATATAATTTAATATTTAACATGATTTGGTTTGGACAAAAGCAACAAATGTCATATATACCTGTAGCAGGAATAAAGCTAGCATCCGTTCGGTTACACCATAAACTTCTATTTTCAGTTTTACTGTGAATAATCACATTCTCCAACTCAGTTATCACCTCCATTGTACCCTCCATTGTAATTCACTATCCAATTATTGTACCCTACATCGCACTTCTCTATCAAATCATTATTTCATGTCTTTTAATCAAAATTTGCTAAATTAATTAGTTATAAAGGTATTAACAAATGAAGTAAAAACTAATTACGAAAACATGTTTCACCAAAAAAAAAATCTAGAGAAAATTTTATCATTGCACTAATTTGATTTTTAAACAGAAAAAAAATAATGAACAATGATATAAACATATTAATGATTTTAAACATATGGGTTTTCCCTTAAATTCAAAACTGGGAAGTTAAATTCCCAGGCGTATTTCCTGATCAAAATTAATTTTTCTGACCCCCAAAGAATTACAGATCACTAAAAATTTACAGATCATTAAAAGTAGAAAAATCATGATAGATAATGAAGAAATATTGAAGGGAACTTGATATATACTTCTTTTACATTTTTTCTGTTTTTGATTTTAGATTATTGTCTGGGATATTACACTTTTACTTATTGGACACTTGTAAGTTGACTAAACTTGTGAAAAGCTTGTATCTTGGACCCGAATAATGTTTCCCTACTACCGCCTCAAAAAAAAAAGCTTAAAAAGTTCAAACACATTAAAAAGTTAAATAGTACTTGATTTATTCAAAATCTATTTTTTATCAAAAGTATCTCTATTATGAAATCAACTATATTACCAAGAAAATGGTCATTTATCAAGGGTTTCCATGTTAAAATTATGTGAGAATTAATTGAAATGTTTTTAGAAATCATTACCATCTAATCCAAATAATTTCTTGATTATTTAAGCTTATATCAATTGTTCGTCATTCATTCATCAACAATCTAAATTGCTAACTGCACTTTGTACCATACTTATGAGAGGATTTCTGACAGAGTCCAATTGGTAACAATTCTGAAATTTTTTCTTCAAAAATGTGTTACAATGAAAATGTTTAACATTACAATTTCTAAATTAATTCCAAACAGACAGCTCCTGCTAATACATGTGGAGCAAATTCATTTAAAAGCTTGTCTTATTTAGAACTATCTTCTTGTTCAAAAAGAAGTTCAAAAGGAAGGTTTTGAGTAGATATTTGCGCACCTGTACTAACTGCAAGTAGCTTTTTTTCAATACCTCTTATTCTTTCTTTTTTTTTAATTTATCCTACGTTTAAAATATTTTTAGCTGAAATCAGCCAATCATTTTTATGTTTCTTGTAATATGTTCATACTGTTGTTAAATATATCGTTGGGTTGAATTGGTGCAATAACACAGACTAACACCCTATACACTAACTCTATTTTAACAAATATATATTATATATATAATATATATAATATAACACCATGTATAAAATAACACCATATTTATTATTCATATGCTTAAATATTTTTTGTTAAACATGTATAGAATATTAAAAAAAATTGAATTGATATCTGATTACTATTCAAGACATGATAATGATATATAGCAAATTGAAAGTCAGTAAAACACAACTGTAAATGACTCCAATACTTATTAACAATACTTCTATGGGCGGATTTCATTTATAATACTGTCAAATATAGGAAAGACCACAGTCTAAATTTTTATGATCAGAAACTTTCTAACTTAAGGTTTATAAAATGTCGGTAAAACAAAGTTTCATTTGGTTTGTTTATAACGTACCAGGGAACAGTTAAGCTTAATTATACTTTCCTTTGAAGTTAGAAAACTACAAGGGGGAATTTTTTGCCTGTCCTAAATATTTCCACCTATGTTTATGTTTAACTTATGTACAAAATTTAAACCAAAAATTTTTTTCTCACCTAGCATATCTTTTTAAAGTGAAATTCATGACAAACCACTTTAAATTTCACAGGGATGTGTAAGAAAAGCAAAATCCACAATTTTGATTTTGGAGATATTAGAAATTTGTTTTAACCATTGGCTTAGGTTCCAGCTTGCTAATATTTCTTATAGTTTCATCCCCAGGATTTCAATCTACCAAATGGTCAGCCTAGAACTTAAACAACCTCCACTACAAAAAAGGAATTTTAGTTTAAATGCTGGGTTGAAAACTATTTTTGCTATAAAAATGTTGTTTTATAGCTGCAATAGAATTAGTTTTATCACTTTGCAAACACATATTTCACTTATTTCAACCTTGACTCAAAGTTGATGTGATTCGATATAATTTTACCGCCTAGGCTAAAGTAAAATTATCTCACATAAAATTACAACATTTTTAATACTATCAAGTATAGGAAAGGCGACAGTCTAAATTTTTACGACATTCAGGTCTTTGGAAATAAATTATAATAAATAAGTGAATGATAATTTTTATCAAATGAACATTAGGATTAAAATATCTCTTTTATTTTTGCCCCACCTCATGAAAAATTTGAAAAAAAAAAATATGAATAGAAAGTTTTTCAGAAAATTTCACAAACATTTTGCCCCTAGATATTAGATTTCCGTATTTGGGTAAACATAAACAAGCATTACAACTATATGTAAAACCAACAAATTGAAAAACAGCAACCAGACAAGCTGACAAATACAAGCACTCTTGTAGATTTATGTTACTTCTAATCATGAAAACAAAAAGCGTTAGATTACTCAATTTAATTTATATTTTTTAATCTTCTAAATAATTTTTATTTTCAAACAGTGAAATAAAGTTCTGAAATATTTACAAATGCACACAAAAATAAAATATATTTCTAAATAATAATATAACTATATCAAATAATACAACAATAATAACAAATAATTTATATACTATTGACCTACATAAATAAGCCTGAAAAAAGCATGTATTCACTGATCTTTGAATTTTTTTCTTACCAATTGATATTACATTTTGAAGATATGTGATTTAGACATTTACAAAAAAATTTCTCAAAAATTAAGTGGTGTAGTTGTAAAATAGTTATTAATACCCACTGAAAGATTTAACTATTTGGGATATAAATACATTAAAAAAAAAGATTACCCTTATGTGAATGAGATAACAATACTCAGATAAACCTTGATAAAGCTAAGGCTTAACTTGAGCGCCCACATCCGTATAATGACAAAAATGCAACTATCTAAGGACTTTTCATGTTTGAATGATTACCAGAGTGAAGGTCAGCCAGTGAAATCATCAGTTTAAAAATTATAGTGTAGTATATTTCATGTAAGCGCCTATCTTCAACCATAATTCTTTGATAAATTAGTCAAATCACCAACTTTACAGTTTCTGCATACACCTGTCTTCAACGCATAATTTTTTGACCCAATCAGCCATATCACCAACTTGCATTGCTCTAAAAACTCTGTGAGCACTTGTCTTCAAGATATTTCTTTGGGTCAATCAGTTGAATCGCCACTTTGTATAGTTCTCCGAATTTTGTAGGCATCAGACTTCAAACCATCGTTCTTAGGGTCAAGTTTAATGGCAGATTCATAATCACGAAGAGCTATAATGAAAAAATAAATATAAAAACTAATTTTTAATTCCATAGTACACAATTTTTAAACTGGGACTAAATTCATTTAGTAAATAAAAAATTGAAACCTTTAAAAAATTGACGAACCACCACAAAATAACAGAAGAATATTCGAAAACAAGCTTGACAATGTCTGCACACATATTTCTTGAAACTAATTATAAATGATTGACAGAGCTCAGATGGTTTCAATATAGAATATAGTCATATTCTAAGTGGGTTAATGTTTAATTAGCCATTTTTAGTATAAACAGAGCAGTGAGTGTTGCTGCTTATTTTTCAAAATTTAACTACAAAACTCAAGAGTTTGAAGTAATTTTATCTTTTAAAATTTGATTAAGAAAACGATAGCTGAAAATGATAGTCGTTAGGGCATCTGATTCCCAAATCTGGGTTCAAATCAGGTATCGCTCACTCAGTGTATGAGTCGTAATTCAGTGAGCATATTGACTAATAGTATCGTTTAAGCGTGCAATGTTGTTTCAATTCATATAAAAATGGTAAAAATGTAGTGATGGATATCAGAGTCAATCAAGGTCTTAATCAAATCCAAGTTAAGCTTTATCTAATCTAATAACATGTAATTTTATGTCTATAAATGTCTTTAAGACTGTTGGTAAAAAGGTTATAGCATGATTAAGCACTGAGTTGTATAAGTTTCTAATGATGCTATGTTTTAAGTCTAATCTTTCTTTCTTCTGTCACAATTTGTGTAAAATACATAAGATCATAATCATAAAAAATACAAAATGGTTAAAAAAAATTAA
>JAUZNK010003960.1:0-10650 GCA_035046665.1 Euphysa ruthae | reverse complement strand
AAATCGTCTTCTATTAAATTTTTCACAAGACGTTTTTTGAGTACATTTTTTTAAGGACGAATGTGTGCCGCTTTTTTACGGCAAATTTCGTCCATTTTCCAAGACGCTTACTGTAGACGGTCCCTTAACAGACAAAAGACTTAGATATACACTTGAATAGTAAATAGTAAATATAATGTATTCAAAGCCATCTAAAATCCCTGCCATACAATATGTGTATTTTTGAATGTTTAGATAAAATTATAACTCTAATCATACTATAAGCGTTCTAAAATTAAATTTTTAGATTTTTCTTTTGTCTATAAAGCTTTAGAATTTTGAAGATACAATTTTGATTCCTTGTTAAACAAAACTTTATTAATTATAAACTTTGTTGGGTTACCAAGACCCCTTAAAATTTGCTTCATTAAGAAAATCAGCTTGCAGCATTACTTTAAGATTTTGGAAGTAATCTTATTTTGTATCAAAATATTATAAATGAGATTGTTGAATTTGATGAACGTTGATCCTTAAGGATTGTTAGCTTATAGGAGCAGAAGAAGCTATCAAGCCTTTAATTATGAAAAAATTTTTCCAGTGACTGGTTCATAATATGACATAGCACTTTTTTCAACATGGTGAGACAAATTCTTACTTTTTTTTGCCCCAATGTCTTATCAAAAAACTGGCCTAAACTTTAAAGCAATTTCTTATTAAGATAAAAACAAAAAAAAAAAAAAATACCTCAACTACTCAGAAAATGACATCCCAATATCTCAGTGTGCAGTTCTCCAATATTTTTCCTTAATTTTCGTGTTTTAGTCAAAAGAATTTCTGTATTGCATTAACTCTTTGGAAAGAAAAGAAAGAAAATTCCAATATTGTTGGAAAAATAATCTCTTGAATTAATAACAATTGATAACAAAATTTCCATATAGCCATTGCTCTATGGGTCTTATATGTTTGTATCTGATTTAATTGTAATGTCCCTCAAGCGTATATTACTGTTCTTATTTTATTGTCTATGTGAGATATCTTTAGGTAAAAGGGACAATTTTTACAGGCTTAAAGCTGGGCTTGTGCTTAGCCATCTTAAAATCTCGTTAATATATAATCTTAATTCTGAATAATCTTCTAAAATAATAATCTTGATAGCCACCTTTTACATATGTCTCTAAATTTTTAACATGAAGTGTTACCAAAATTACTCTCTTTCCTTAGAATGAATTTTCTGTTGATGATTTGTCTTTTCAATGGCGTCTTATTTATGCTAAAGTGCATTGTGATGTTACAAAACGTTCCCAGAAAGATGTACATGCAAATATATCAGCTTTAGTGAGTTCTGCTATAGAACTAGGTAACAAAATTGTAATTTTTCACTGTATCGAGCTGTTATAAATTAAAAACTCTCTATCAAATTTTGTGAAAATGAAGTATGCATTTAAAAATCGCTTTATTTTAAACAATTTGGGGCATCTATTGACTTGCGTGAAATTCATAATCAGCCGAAATACTGGCTTTAAATTAAGAAAAAGTTATCAAACTCAGTTAAATTGCTAAACTCTGATATGTCTGTTATTTCTTCAAATATAGATATTTTTTTATTTGGATTCGTTGTTTATATTTTGTCTATATACAAAAGATTATAATAACAAGGATTATTTTCAATCAGCATATAACAAATTTATACTCCTAAATTCACGGTATTTGATTTAAATTGTGATTCAAATATAAATTCTGGAATTTTTTTCCAGATAAAGTTGATTTGAATATCGGAGTTGCCGTTGAGAGAAAAGTGGAATGGAATCTTCAAAAATATGATGTTTTCAGTTTTCTTTTAAAGTCTTTTTCATTACTAGGTAAAAGTTAAATTTTATTGTTGATGTTTACCTTATTTTTATAAATATTAAACATGAAATGAAACTAAAGCTCTTTTTATAATATTATTGAGGATGGTTTTTAGTAGCTGGTTATTCTACCAGAAATTCATATCAATGGGCTAACTTTTGGTTAAAATTTATAGAAAATATAATTTTTTCAATAGTTTTACTAAGTTAGAAATTTAAAGAAAAAAGTTTTGGTGTGCAATAATTATGTGCAAGTTCTTTGAATCTCTTGGCGCAGTTCATAAGACGTTGCGTGACAATTTAAAACAAGAGCGCAACGATTTTAATCAACACGTACGGACTTCTTTTTATTCATTGAATGTGTCAAATAACTTAATCTTAAACACTGTAGCTACAAATAAGAGCACTGCATCATTATATCTTCCTATTTACAGTTCATTTGGTTGCATGGTTGCATGCCCCAATTTACAATCCATATTATAAAAAACAGACCAGATAGCCACTCTAATGCTAATGTAAAATTTAAAGACTATGGAAAAAAAGCAAGTTGATGTGGCATCAACAGACCAGGCATGCATAATGAGCCATGCGAGGGAACCTATACACAAGGAGTTAGAAATTAGTCAATTTCCAAAAAAATTTCTGTTTAAGTATCGAAGATGTACATAAATAAGTCTTCCTTCTAATGTAAGTCAGTTGTATCAGTTTATCATTTTCAGTGTTATTTTATTTTTGACAAATGAAATTTTTGTATGCTGTCAAGTTTATTGCCTATTTCAAAGTTCTTGGTAGCTGAGGATACTAACTTTTCCACACTTTAATGGAATAACATGGAGTGGCTTGCTGATGATGTGATATGCAGGGAAGATACCAACATCACGCCCAAGTTGTGAAGGGAGTTCTTATAAAATGGTATCTGTAATCCCATCTTTGGTTTCAAGCAATCGAGCTTGATTTCAGTTGTGTAAGAGCTATTTTCCATTATAAAACGATGTCTAACTTTCTAATGTAGAGATTCCCTTTCTTTTTGTGGGTGTAGATATCCCCAAACCACTTGTCTACCACTTCTTCCTCATTTACTGGTGGATTTTTTGCCTCGCATAGCTTTCTGAAATAATCTTTACCTTCGTAATTATTTTATCACTTCTTTCATCATATTTGAACTTCCATTCTTTTTTTGCCAACTTTTGAAAAGACTACTGTTGTATAGGTATAGATGAAGTACTGGGTATGTTAATTTTAATATGATCAACCACTAGCTTTCGTTCTAAAACCCATTTAAAACCAGGCGGTGCATTGCATGGACATGGTCCAAGCTGCTTTTTGCCAACTACTGACTTTGTCAAGTAAATTTGTTAAGTCTCAAACTACTGCTGCTTCAACCAGTGTGACAACTTCAGCAGTTCCGATGTCTTCATTTGGTATCGATTTTTGTGGTGTCTTAGTTGCCATAGCCGTTTGAAGCACCAAATGTTTTATCCCTTCTTCAACCCATTTATTATACCTGTGCAACAACCTTGAATCAAAACGCTTAGTAGGATATTTGGTCTTATCTAAGGGGAATATTCCTATTGTAGAAAAACCTGCAAGGAAATTTTTGGCTGACATACTAACACGCCAAACTTTGGAAAGCACATCAACAAATATAGCGCATGTTAAAGGTCTTTAGACCATATTTTGATAAATGCTCTTTGAGGTTTTTTCCCACATGTGTCTTAATAGCCCAAAACATGCAACATCTAAGGGCTTTAATACATTGGTAACATGTGGTGGTAACTTGAGTATTGTTACTTCCTCTTCAATTATTTTAATATTACTGGAGTAGAAACATGTGTTAAGTGTTCACATGTCCAAAAAATTTTCCAAAACATTGTGAAAAGACTTCTGTAGTTATCCAACGTGACTCGGATACACCATAGAATATATTAGGCAGTGCCTGATCTCTTCTTTAGGGTGATTGCATGTTTTTTCCTGGGAACATTATGAAGGGGTTTCTGGAAGCACTGCAAACACCAAGTGTTGTTATGCTCTCCCGTCTTGCTCCACAAGAAATTTTGTAGGCCGTCTGGCCCTTGACTGAAACAACGTTGCATTTTAGTGGGTCAATATGCATTTCAAACATATCTGTTTAATTAGGAACGAAGATAATTTTGTGCCACAGAAGACTAACTTTTTAGGATGAATAATTTTTCATTCCACTTGATGGTTATATGCTTAATTGGTGATTAGCATGTTGCCCTTCGTTCTTCTGAATCTAAAAAAAAAGAATTTTGCTAAGAATTACCCTTCAATAACATCTGCACAACAATTGTAAAATTATGTAATTGGGCAACAATTACACGCACTGACTATGTTCATTAATTTTTTATAAACAGTATATTCCTCTATAAATCCCTTGTAAAATGCTTCTGCTTGGAATTCTTGTCCCTAAATCTCAAAGCAGTAAAAAAATTTTTAGAAAATCATGCGTTACTGAAGTTTGTTTTATTGCTTATATTTTGTTTTCAATTTTATAAAATTAATAAATTTATTACTTTAGATGATTTCACTTTTTCTTCAGTAAAAGAGGAAATTTTAAAGATGTCGAAATTCAAAAAATTTGCTGGAAATATATCCCAGGTAAACTTTAGTTTTTCTTATGTTTTGAGCAGATTGACCAAAACTCTGTGAGAAATAATTGCTTTGTGACTAGTGAATCCAAAAACACTCTCGAACCTAACAGTAAATAAGAGTATTACACCTCTTTATCTAAAGTATTATCTATTGTTAAATAAAAATTCAGCTAAACGTACGTTAAATATATATATAAAATAATACTTTCGTAAGTCCTAAATAACTAAAAAAAATTTTGGTATTATTATTTTTGGTATTTTCAACATTCAGTAGAATGAGAAATTTTTGAGGAGAATTTGAAATTTAAATTCTTGAAATAAAGTTTCGGTCTGGCTTTACTGAGCCCAAAAATTCCTGATCCCAAAAAATGTTTTTAATTATCAGAAATAATATTTTTTAACATTGCACTAAATTTTAGCAAGCTCGGATTAAGCCCAATATCATAGAGGAGGTTTTTTTCTTCATTATTCTACGCCTTCACATAATATTTTATCATAGAAAAATTCCAGAGAAAAATTGGCAAATGAATGGACTTTTATACAGACATATATACATTATGAGGACACTATCGGCTTCATTAAGTCCAAGAACTTTCATAAGTTCTTTGAAAACGTAAAATTATGAAACGCATAAAGGACATCAAAAATAAATCTGTCATCATTTGTTAAACACAACTCATTTCAGTTTAAATAAAGGGATCTATTCACTCCATTAATAAACCAAATGAAAAACTGCATCTCGTACACCTTTACTAGAAACCTGAAAGACAGAAGCAGCTTGTCCCCAAAACATTTCCAAACATAAATATGATATTTTACTTACTTTAACCCATAGACATCCTAATACTTAAACAAGTCATAATAAATAAATATCAAATAACTTATACTATTACTTAATATTATCATTTTTAGTGTTCAGGAGAGATGAAAACATGTTTATGGTCTGCGTTAACCACTGCTTATAAGAATGCTGAATTGATTCTTGCTTCCAATGAAACTCAAAGGTATATATTTTAATTAAAGTCGTTATCTAATTAGTTTTATCCTTAGTTTAACCACTCCTTAAATCAAGTATGGGAAGCTGTTATTATTCAAGATTTTGTATTATTCAAAAATATGATATTTATATTGCAGCATATAGCTTTATATGCAGATGGTTTATGAAATTGGAAGGGTCTGTTAATTTACGTTATTTTCTATATATCAAAATAAATCCTTTTTAATGGCCAGTTAAAACTGTTTTGAGCATTCTTTTAGACAAATTTTGGCAATTTTCGGCATAATTTCTCTCTCATAATACCGTTTTAAGAAGTTTACAAAAAAAAAAAAAAAAAAAGAGTTTAGACTAGGCTATTTTGTACATTTTTCAATAGACACTTAATTTGACCAATTTGTACAATGTACAATTGTTGATCTTACTAAATTTTCAATGTTTGGGTCTTAGCTATGCTTTTTTTTTCCTTTTTATTTTTTTGCAGGACTTGGGCCTTTTGATAGGTTTGTAGGTTTATTCTAATGACTTCAATTAAAGTATAGAAAAGTTTATATTTCCCTTTTTGAGAATTTACAAAACAGTTTTTTAAACAAAATTAAGGCATTTTGAAGTGTGGTTACCTGTGAAGATTTTTTTTTAATGATCAAAGGGTAGAAAACTGTTTCCCTTATAACTGGTTAATATCATAAAAACTTTTTGAGGAGCTAGTAAATCTTAAATGGTATAATTTATTATAAATGGATACCTGTCGAAAAATCTTGTTAGGAGACTGAGTTCTAAAACAGATACAAATTAGCCTGATTTAGACTATTAATGTAAATATTGTCATTTGAACTATAAGTAATAAAGTAATAATGTATTTTAAGAGATTTGGCTCTCAAAGTGGCTTAAAAAGATATTTTGATTTTATAAATTAGAGTTAGTTAAATTTTTCTATAATTTAAGTAAGATGAAAGTGTTTCCTAAAAGCAGTAGTGCCCAGAGAAGCAGTTAGGCATTAACAATTTTCCTAGGTTATGACAAGCTGACATTATTACAAAATTTACAAATCAAAAAATAATTAAAACTGTTATTTTGCTAATCCTGTGATTATTTTGGTTGAATTTGTTAAAATATATGCCACAAAAGATATTATAATTTTTAATAGAAATTTGAAAGTAAAAGCATTTATGAAGATGGTGAAGTATTGTGATGAAGCAATACGCGAAAATAAAGGTATAAATATTTTAGAGTTTCTTTTTTTAAATTTATAACAAAATTATTTTAAAAACTTTAACAACATTTTATTCATTAATTTTTTAGATGAAAGCAGAATCACTAAAATCTTGTTTAAATTTAGCTGTGTTTATACTTTTCATTTTACTTCTGTTGTATCCCGTAAAATGTTCAATTATTTGCTGAAAAATACCGAGGTGTATCCAAGAATATTTTGTCAGTCTCAAGTTAAAAGCGAAAGGTAGAAGTCGTAATTTTTTATGAAATGTAATGTTGATAACCCTGGGTCATAAGTGCTTAAATTGCAGTTTTCTGAAGAAGTTTTCTAAAGTTAATAATTTCAAAGATTTTTTATTCTAGAAAAAGATATTGAAGTATATGTGGACACGATAATATCTGTACTGTTAAAGGCTATGGCACTTGGCTCTCATAAAGCTCGTATATTATTCCCACTGCTTCTTCAGCTGATTTCTCGATTTCCTGATAAAGGAAGTTTGTTTGAAAATGAAGTAAGCTATCTCAGAAAAATTTTTTGACAAAGTATGTTTGATAATGTATCAGTTTATACTGCCAAACATTTTGATTTAATTTGCACAAATTTTTTACTTGATTACCTGAATGCTTTATTTACAGCATTGATAACTTGACTTATGCACTGTCCAATTTTTAGGTCTTTTTTACATGTGTTATATATGCCATGATTCAAATTCAAAATATTTTTATGACATTTAAAGAATTAACCTGAGAAAATGTTTTCATATATTCTTGTTTTTTTTTTTTTTCCTATCTTTTTTTCTCTGTAATATATTTTTTTTTTATAAATTGTTAATTTCCAGGTTAAAAAACAACCTGTTTTAAATTTATTCTTATGCATTTAGTGCGTCCATTTACCAACTTGGATGTTTCTTGGATGGACCAATCAGATTGTTGCACTAATGGATAAACCAGCTATCGTATATTTGAAATCTATTCTCAAGAATATTTCACGAGCCTATCCACAAGCCATTGCCTACTCATTAAAAGTTAGCGGGAAGGAATTTGTGTTTACCGATGAGCTGAAGAAAAATCACTTTAAAATGTAAATTTATATTTAAATGTTAAGATTTGTTTCGAAGCTTTCAGCAGAGTTATAAGATTCTAGGAATTTGGCAAATTCTGTTTTTAAAAAAATGATTTGTAAGTATCTTTTTTTTTGCAAGGACTTTTTTCATCTGTGGAAGATTTTATTTCCTCTGATTTTTTTTTTTATGGGTCTTGGCCAAAATTTATTGTTTCTTTAATTATGTACTTTTACTGAAATATAACCTACCTTTTTAACTTAGTTGATTTGCTACAACCTGCTGTTTTGATTTTTTACATTTTTATTGAGGGCTCCAACATTTTTTCTCAGAGAATTTAAATGTACATTCATTTTTCTTAGGTTAATAAAAAAAGTCCATATACCAATATTGGATTTATTCATTCAAGCTTTGGATCAGTTTACGTTATATATGCCTACCAACGTGAAGGTATATATATATTTTTTTTATTTTAAATTTTTGGTCCCCTGACAATTTTTGAATTATGATTGTTGGGAACTAAAAGTTTGTTACTCTCTCAAAGTTTGTTACTCTCAGGATCAAGAAAAATAAATTTTGATAAATAGTTTAAATTTTTGGATTTATATTTATTTTCTCATTCTTTCTTCTTACCCATTTGATACTAATATACTTTTAGCAACCAAGTGTTTATTAAGCTAACAATATCTCATTATAGAGCTTTTGTTTTCTTTTGTGCCCAAAGAAAAGCATAATTATCATCGAATTAGGCCTAGTAAAGCATTAATTCGAGTTATTAAAATCGCGTAATCTTCTTTTAGATAATATAACTGAATTTTACAATTAAAAATTAAGAAAACCAATTTCAATCAGTTTGGAAATGTATTAACCTTAAGTTGCTAATGAAAGTTCCCATACATTATTTCTGTACATCTTCACCAGAAAAACGAAGAGATCTGCCTATGTATTTTCATGCATATTGTAATCATATTTATCATATCTCAACCTGGTGAATAATATAGCAGTCTGGAAACAATGCAATTTGCGCAATTTTTATTCATTATTGTTTTATAGCTAAAAATTTCATTACCTTACAATTTTTTGTTTTTATTTATAGCTTATACCTTAGAAATCATATGGTTGTTATATTATCTACAAAATTTAAGTTTTGAAATTGACTGTTTCATATGTTTGGTGTCATGAGGATTTGCAGAATCAATAAAATTCTAACTTTATGAAATAAATTTTTATGAAAGATTTTCAGTTTTATGAATTAAACTTTTTCCATTATTGGGGTTGTTTTTGATGAATCAAAATGTTGAATCTAAAAGATTTTTAGATATCTAAGGCTATATAGGACTTCAATTTTTCCACCAATAATTTCTATCTTATAACTACCACGTCTTACATAATTCATCTTCAAATATATTATTTTGAAGAAACAAAAAATAACAGTGTTTTTCTTTTTAGATATTTTCTGTAACAAAAGAACTTTTTTTTTTTTTCGCTTTTGCTGTCTACCCTGTTATTCACAATATCCTGCATAACTTTGTTTCTTACTAACACGTTTTATTGAAATATCTCTAAGGATTTGTTGACTTCGATGGAGCAGAAGATAAAAGCCAAATTATCCCCTGTTGTTTGTTATCAAAACTTTCGCAATTTCCTTCTGGGAAAGAATGATGATGAGTCACAAGGCTTGCCTCAAGGAAGATATGTTAAGCTATTTGCAAAGGTATTTCTATTTTTAACATAACAAACCATTCCATTTTATAAATTACATTATATTCTAGTAAAATGTTAATAATATTCACTCGTGACTTTTTATTGTGAATTAAACATAGATGTAAAGGCTATTACAAAATACCATTTTTTAAATGTTAACTATAGAGAGAATAAAACAGATTTTTTAAATTTCTTTTTGAAGCTGTTTCATTATATTTACTACTTAAAAAACAAAATGTTAAATTCAACAAATAGCTACCATGCAGATCCAGTTTTTCCCAGGGGACTGGATTTCTATAGATTGATTGTCATTCTGTACATTTTATTGCAATTATCTTTTGATTTTTTATAAATTATTTCAATAAATTTGATGATGATGGTTGAGATGATTATGAGTATGATGCTAATAGGATTGGGTATGTTTATTGTGGTGGCAATGACTGCTTAATACGGAGTAATTGCACTGAATGATATTGCTGCCAAAATATAAAACCTACTCAACAACTGGCCAGCACTAAAGCCCATCCATCTCAAAAACTACATTTGTTAAAAAAAAAGGTTTAAATGTGGAATAAATTTTTGCTGTCCGATGGCATGTCAGCTGTCATAGTGTTGTATAAAAACTTGCTCCATGGTTTGATCCCCAAGTCTTGAATTTACCTTTCAAAAAGCTTTAAGCTCTCTCCATTTGGTTAATACCATCACACATGTTAACTACAGGGATGGCCCTACTATGTTTTCAAACACGATTGACAAGGCGTTAAACTTTTATTAAAATTAAAATTTCATTAGAGCTGCTGCAAGAGCGATTAGAATTTGCATAAACACAGGAAAACAGAATTTACCAGCTACAATCTGGAAGATGTGATAAAGTGGAAAACTCGTTAAAGCTTTTTAAATTTTTACCTACCTTGGTAATAATATTCATTCCATTGAAAGAGATATTTATATTCATAAAGTAAAAAAAAGTCTGCCTATGACAGTTTCAGTATTATTTGAAAATTTTTCTTGACTGAAAACATGAAGAGACATTTGGAGTTGCTGTAGAGTCAATTCATTCTACTCAATTTCATGGATTTTGGCGAAATAGCACTAAATGGAACACCAGGAAAGAGAGAGAGAATGTTATATTTAACGTGGGGAACCAACAAATTGCCGAGACAATATTTCCAGATGGCCCCACGTGGCGGGTCTTGGAGTACTTAGAACGCCCATTTGCGTCTACGAAATTCGCTCAACCA
>JAUZNK010003959.1:0-10651 GCA_035046665.1 Euphysa ruthae | reverse complement strand
TATAATATATTCATTCCATTTTACGTTATTTTAAAAACAACAACGTTTCCAAGTAAATATTTGAATAACAACTGTTCGAATTTCAAAAAGATTGCTTGGATAGAATAACTATACAATTTTCCTTTGGATTACCCGAAATTTCTAAAAATTCACCAGAATGTCTGATAAGCCATACATGAAAAAAACATTAGAATCACAGTGTTGTTTAAAATAACCTGCTAATACAAAATATGCATATTATAAAATTCACAATTAAAAAAAGCACAACAGATTTAAATTTTAAAATTAATTTACAGACCATTCTGTAAAATGCAGTCATGCGACCATATTGATGATGACTGGTCTGTAAAATACAGACCAGCATAAAAACAAAAAGTATAAAACCTTGAAAATTGAAATTTTGACTTATTTCTTTTTTTTTACAGCTTACTCTGCAGAAAACTTTAAAAATTTAAAACAGCAGCATAAGTAACACTTTACAAACCAAAATCTAAGAAACTGTTTGGGTCTATAAAATAAACAAATGTCATGTGGTATATGAAATTTTTCTAACAGTTATTGACAATCAATTTTCTGTTTTGTATCTCGCTTTGAACTCAATATATTGTAGCTTTACTGTAAATTATATTAGATATCTGATAAAAAATGGACACATATCCACTATTTTTTATCATGCCATGAAGTTTCCAAAAATGTAAAGTATTTGTTTCTAATCAAAAATGAGAGTGGACTCAAATTTCTCTGCAATTCCACCCTGACTATACATAAATGTACATCTTTATAGAGCCAAAAAGTTACTTGCAAATCCTTTGTAATATTTTGTCAAACCTTGCTTCTTTTCTATGAAAAAGTGAAATTGAAACTCCCTTACGACTTATAGTACAAATAGAATAGAACTTTTAGGTTATATTTGCAAATTTTTATATATAAAAACTTTAAACTTAAAATTAAGTCATCAGAGTTAAGTTAAAGTAGGAGAAATACGTATTGGATTGGTAGCAATGGATGTGTGAGAAAAACATTTTCATAATTTGAAAACGAAACTTACTACTTAGCAGAATCTGAAAGTTGAAATTCTCTTCTCCTGTCATATGCTTCCTGTATACCAGAGTCTTGCCATAAACAAGCAATTGCATCAGCATGCTGTTCAAGTTTTATTGTTGCACGAGCTTTGTCTTCTGATAAATCAACTTCTAGTATTTGTTTTGCATATTCCTAATTAAAGTTTAAAAGAAGCATTATAGTGCTAAGGTTGATTTTATTTCATAAACAGACCATGAGTCATTTTTTTAAAAAATTACTGGCTCTTTTTAACTAAAAATTGCTATTTGCTCTTTTGTGATTAGTGCTTTATTTAATTAAAAATGGGTACTTATTTTTGAACCCTCATATCTTTAAGTACTTCATTGCTTAAATGAAAAAAATTTTGATAAAAATTTATTGTCCACGAAATGCTGAAGGTGAGAAACTTCTTGATTTTCAGTAGCAAATAGCCTATGTATGGATTTTTAGTAAAAATCTTGTTCCTTAAATATCAGATAATAAAATCAAATAGAATGTGTAAAAGAGGCTTCAATTTTAGTCATAATATATGAGGAAAGCCTTAACTCCACATTATAAATTTCTCATGTGGAAATTGCAATTAAAATCAATAAAACATAAATTCTGCTGCTGTTGGATAAAAGCAATGGCATTGTGGCCTAGCGGTAACAAATTTTCCGATATTATTGCATGGTAATGGAAAATGTCGTGGGTTAAAATCCACTCGAGAGCGAAAAGCAAAAAGAGCTTTAAATTGAACCACTGCCCGATTCGATGATAAGATTATTCAGATCTTCTTCCGAAATAAAAATTTTCATAATCAAACACAATGGTTTGAGTTATGGAAATCTAAAAAAAAAAAAACTTGTTCAAAATTGAAATTTGCTGCTAAATGCGACATTTATAATGGAGTGTTGAAATGGAGACTTGAAACTCAATCATTAATAACCTAATAATTAAGATATCACTGAATATGTAAAAAGCTGTTTTCAAATGCAAAGGAGAAAATTAAATATAAACAAGCAATATTAAACAAGGAGCAACTACTTAAAAATAAAAAAATCAATAGCTGACATCCATACAACAATAATCAGATATGTTATTATTTTAACAGAATTATTTCGGATTATAGTAAAATTTGGTGCGCTATCTATAAAAAAAAAGAAAAAAATGTTGTTTTTTTTTTTAAATTAGTATTATATTGATATGTTGGCCATCTTTAAGATTTTATAGAGTCCAGCATCCAGAATCCTTTAATAATAATATTCCCGTTATGGCTGCAGGCATAGATAAAAACTATGTAAGACAACATATTAAAATATTATGTCATGTTAACAAAATTGAATCATAAATTTTTGATAAAAATTAAAATTAAAACACTAGAAAATTTGAAAGGTAATTAAAAAAAAAAACCTGGTTTTTGGTTAAAAAACAACTACATTGAGCCAATCCTGAAAAACTAGTTTTTCAAGGGTTGCTATATGAATCAAAAGCTGCCCTCTATGCTCTACTAATTTTATGCAACAATAGAAATACAAAAGTATCAAAGGAAACTTAAGAAAATAAGTTATGCAAGTTTAGGCATTTGCTGTATTTTTTTATTTAGAAAAACAAATCTATAACTTTCTTCTTATCATGATTCTAGACACAAAATTAAAAGAAATAAAAATTAGCACAAAAAAACAGACTAACCAAACAAGATAAATAAATATAATTAATATATATAATTAATTAAATAGTTACTTTCATCTAGAACAATCTATGACTCATTGGATTGTATCTGATAACTTATCATAA
Organism: Euphysa ruthae; assembly: GCA_035046665.1. NCBI lineage: Eukaryota > Metazoa > Cnidaria > Hydrozoa > Anthoathecata > Corymorphidae > Euphysa > Euphysa ruthae. The sequence goes on along the minus strand of JAUZNK010003959.1, from coordinate 7,813 downwards.
GACTACACAGAAAACAAGTTAAAACTTCATGCTGAAATGGTTACATAAACAAATAGGTATAGAATATGTCTAAATTAAATCGCAAATTTCCTCAAAGCTATAAGACGCCAATCATGAGAAATTGACAACAAATTAAAGATTTAGTAAAATTTTGAAATCATGGTAATAAAAAAATGTTTTAAAAGAGGAGAAAAGTTTGTAGCGTTTATGAATTAGAACCTAAAATAGAGTTTTTCTTAAGTGTGTAATGGACGGATGCAGAGAAGTGAGATTGAAGGTTCATATCATAATTTTCATTTAGGATAGCAAATAATTTGAAAAAAAAAAAATATTTAAAAAACTTTGGATTCTTGGGCATGTCTAAAATATTAGATATCTTCATATATTCAAAATATTAGAAATATTTTCTATTATCACTCATAATTTCAAACTAATCGAAGCATAACTTAATAAAAAAACAAAACATTTCTTGTTAGGGTAAACTCGCCCATACAAAATCTTTTAAAACTGAAGGCATATGAGAGATATCTTCAATATCAGGGTATATTTAAGAAAAATACCACCAAAAAGACAATTTTTTGAAAATATAAAACCATCACTTTTTTGATTTAATGAAAACACAAAAAGAAAAGGAAAGGAGAAAGTATCATGAACATTTTATAAATTTTAACTTCTTTAGTTACGTTTCTTTTAACTCCTCTTTAGCTGCCTGCCTAGTAGTGGCTTCAAGTCCTGCAGGAAACAACTAACTTGAAGAAAAGTCATGGTTGAGGTAATAGCAAAACTGCAGATGTTGCTATGGTTGAAAAGTTATCATCTTCTTCAAAGCTATGATTTTTTTTCTACTTTTTTTTTACCCATATTTTGAACAATTTTGTTAAAAACTTTTTTACAATTACCTCAAAAGATTCTTCTCAAAGATAGACTGGAGCATATTAAGCATTTTAACAATAATGTCCAACTTAACAGCACTGCAATGATACTCTTTAGGCAATTTACAATTGAATAAAAATGTTTATATAGTTCATAAGAGGCTCATGAAATTATGATATAGTAGACTAAAAAGTAAAGACTAAAAAGCTAGATTACTTTGTAGAGTGAAAATTTATTTAGTTTTTATTCGTTTACTAAAAATTTAGATTACTTTTCTGTTATAAACAATTTTAGAAAACTTTTTGTTCAAAAAAATATAACGTTGAGTTTTGACACTCTTTATGGCTGGTATGCCAAAACTATGAAGCATGATATTAAACCTTTACAATCAGGTTGGTAAACATGCTCAGATTATCAGAAATTGTCTTTCCAAATAAAAATTAAAAATAAAAAATTCAGTAAAACCTAACTTAAAATTTTTTTTGCAGTTATTCGAGTACGATATGCGGGTTTTTTTTGATTTGAAGTTCATGAAAAATTACAAAACTTATTAAGCATTTGTGAAATTCAAATAATCTAAATAGATAATCTAAAGGTAGTATCTGAATAACTCTTTACCTCATTATTTGTTTGTTTATAATTTATGTTTAGACTCCTCATAGCTTTTGTAAGTGCTTGCATTGCTTGGTAAATGTTTAAAAATACAAGATTAGTATAACCACGTCTATCATCTTCTGTGTAACCTTGACCATGGATAATTCTCATTTGTTTAATAAACGTACTTTTACCAGATTCTCCAGTACCTTTAAAGAAAAGTATTTGAAAATTTCAAAGGGAAAATTTTTAAATAATCATTTAGTACCTAATGAATGTTTTTAGCAAGAGAGCATGACACCTTATTTATAAAATTTTGCTTTAAAATGAGGCACTTAATCGAGGGAAATATTATTTACATATTCAGAAGCATTCGTCCAGAATGTTGATTCTTTCTAAACAAGAAAATTATCATTAAAATTTTAACACTTTCATCATATTTTTGCGGAAGAAAATAATAAACAATAAAATAAATAATATATATAATAAATAAATAAATATATATATATAATAATAAATAATAAAATAATAACCAAAACTTTGCTTTAAACCAAAACTTCATCACACTTAGAAGTAAAAAATATATTTTTTTTTCCATGAAAGATTTTTACCGGTTCTCAAGAAAATTTTTTTAAAGTTTCCAAGTCAAATGTAATAAGTTTTCTAATTTTTAATAAATCTGACACTGCTTAGACATACCTATACCCATAGACATGCCTCGATTATATTATTCTCTACGGTAAATCTTCATTTTTTTTTTTTTGTTTTTAATAATATTTAAGCACATGAAATTGCACACATAAAAAAAAAAAAAAGTTTATAATTTAGAAATGACACAGCTGCTGTTTTAAAAAACTCATGGATTACCATTATCAATAATTTGCAGCCTCCTTATGAAACATATGCACAACTTCATTGAATCTTTTAAAGCCATGTATATTGCTATGTTTTAAAAACATATACAAGCTTCTCTAATGTGCAGATTCTTATATGCCGTTTCAGCATGGGTCCATCTACTGACATAGTGAAGATGCTCTAAGGGAATGAGGAACATGTGGACATAGAAGATAGCCCTCTTCTATGGATCGTTAAAGAATAAAACCTTATTTATCTATGCGCATAATAAAGAATGAAAACCAACACATAGCTGTTGTTTTTTTTTAGTGAAATTAAGTTCTTTTTCAGTCTATCGTTTATCTGATAAATACATTATTATGCTTGTAAATAAAATTATAAGACTTTTAGTAGCATGATGAAGGACCCTTGCTATCGATTTCATCTGCACAATGAATTAATTTAATAGAATGATTGGTAAATAAACATAATCTAATTTCTTCATTCAGTAAAATTATAATAAACAACCATTTTCTTTTTAGCAGATAATATCCAGCATATAGGAGGCTCTTTGTATCTATTATTATAAATATTTGCTCACAGCATGATTTTTTTTTTCAATCCACTGTTTATAAAATATTATTTGTTGTGAAATTTCAGGAGGATGTCTATAGAATCAGTCTTAATATGAAGCAAATAATGATTTAGTTTTTTATATGGTGAATAAGAATTTCCAATTAAATTGTCACATCCAGAAAGTTTACTTTTTTTTTAATCTTGAGCCATTCTATGTCATCAACCGAACAACTAAAGAAACTAGAAATATATTGCTGTAAAACTCATCTCCTTGCTCAATGGTCCGTTTAAGCCTTAGTAGAGAATTTAAAAAAACAAAACATTGATATTGGAAACATTGAAAGCTACACATATTTTGTTGAGAGCATAACAAACGATTGCAAAGGAAGATGAATTCACTTACATTGATTGGAAATGTATTCCAAACAAAAGAGTTATGTGAATACGTAGGTAAAATATGGAATGAACTTTAAACTTATTTGGAGAACAAAGATGACAGGTTAACATGTGTCCCTATGCAACATTTTGAAATGTTAGAAACAACAACAAAACGAGGGAAGACTATCAAAAGAATAAAGGCGGTATAAACAGAAGCAAATCAGAAAAAAATTATAAGTTTTATTGTCAAAACGTCAACAAAAGTTGTACATCACTAAAACCAGTTATAACATTATTGAGCAGTAAATAAATTATTAAAACAATACTTTGATGCCATTAATTTAGATATTGATTTTTTAGAGAACTCAGACGTTCCTATGAAATTTGAGCCACAGTCACTACACTGGTGTCACCAGTTCAGGAATACTAAAAAATGGAGATGACAAAGTTACAACCTTTACTTATCGAATGAAATCGCTAATTGAATGAAAGAGCTATAAAATCTTTGTAAACATAGTGATGAAAGAAATGTTTAACAAAGTGGGTACAAAAGACAAGTCACATATTATATAGTATAGATCTTCAGCTCATTTTAGAGGGATTCAAATACTCGCAAATGAAAGCAATATACCAATTATAAGAATATTTATTATCGCAGAACATGGTAAGGGAGTGATTGATCATGTTGCAGGTGTAACAAAAACTGTTATAGGTAAATCAATATCTGAAGGTGCATTTTATAGTGACGCTAGTGATATAGTGGAATTCTTACATAATATGGTGATAATATGAACCATACCTGTGTAGTAAAAGGAATCATTGAACAAGAGCTTAAAAAGGAACATACACTCGCAAAACACAAAGTTTATAAGACTATTGCAGAATCAAGTTCATTTCAGGTCATGATCTTCACTCTAAACAAAACCATCATAAAAGCAGCTACTCACTTATGCATGTGTGATGATGAAGGAGTAAGAATTAGTCAATCATCAGCTTAAGGAGGTCTCATTGTAATCAACAGTAGAAAAGAGTCAAGCTTGTTACACTAATAAGAATGCAAATGATTTTCTTATGGTAAACGCCATATGTGCTATTGCTGCTGACAAAACGAGTAATGACACTGTGTGATTTGTGAAGATTTCTGGTGAGTGTCAAGCAGATGTCGTCATGGTAATAGTATTTCGAAAGGACGGATGATACATGATAGGGAAATTTTTGGAAAAGGTTGATTCGAATAAGAAAAGACAGAAATTTAAGTTGATGGACAAATCTTTTTTGCACAAAGAACCAGTAGTATTCCCATTTGTAAACTTTAAAAACAAGAACGGGTTCTTTTTGCTATTTGCACGTGAATTTATGTGTGATTTGTAATGTTGACTACCATGGCATGACAACCATGTAAAACGTATTTTTTATATTAGTGATATTATTTTCCAGTTATTTTCTTTTGAGATTGTGTTCAGTTATCAAATTCCAATTATTATATTTATTCTATTAGTCAGAAAAGTCTACTTTTTGTATCAATTTAACACCAGTTAATGTGAGCCCGAAACATTCAACCTAAAATTTAACGAAGTACCAATAAGAGATATTCTTTCACCTTATTGCAAAATCTGAGTAATTTTCAAAAAAAAATTTCTACTAAACTCATTGACCTTACATAATTAATCCAAAAATTTTAAAATCATAATTAACAGCATTGTACTATTAATTGTAAATCGTAATATTCACAAAATACTCCAAATAAATGAATTTGTTTTTTCCACAAACGGTCACCAGCACTAAATAAACTGAAAAAAAAATGAAGTATTAAATATTTTATTTCACTTTCAAGGTGAATTAACCTATTTACAGTGTTTTCCCTATGTTTGAGATAACATGAAATTTAAAAAATCCCTTGGTGTGTCCTAAAATAAAGTCTTTCACCTGGTCTACAGCAAAAGTATAAGAGTCATTTTCAAAATAATTTTGGTCCCAATCACTCTTACTTTTGAATGCGCAAATTTTAAAATCGTACATATTACCATTGTATTATTAATCTGATCTGTTTTGTTGTAAACAGTAATATTCACAGAATTCTTAGATAAAGACATTTGTTTTTTCAACAGGTACTAACAAGTACTGAATAGCTCAAACAAATATGGGTTCTTTTTTTTTTTATTGTACTTTTAAGGTGAATTAACCAGTTTACAAAGTTTCCTCTGTGTTTGAGATAATGTGAAACCGAAATACTCAACCTAATTCAAAAACTGTTTGATTTACCTTAAAATCGTATTTAACTTGTTGCTTCCCAAAAATGCAGCCCTTTATTAATGCTTTTCTCAAAATACAAAAATTTTGGGTCATGCATTTTTTTTTGGTCAAAATTAACTACCTTTATAGATACCAGAAAATTTAATCTTCAAATAATATAAATATAACGGGGTGTTCTCATATATATAAACTAGATGTTTCACAAATTGTTAATAAATATCGGTGGAAAGCTCTGGATTAAATTCATAAACTAGTTAAAAACCAAAATATTCAAACTACTAGGGTAATTCGGACCAATGGTTTCAACTAAAATGCAAATTTAAAAATGTCACTATTTTTTAAACTGATCATTTTTAATATACTGGAATTTAATTACAAATGTTTTAACTGTTTACCTTTAATTACAAGAATCGCTTCATTTATAGTTTTATCTGTGGTTTCTTAAAAACTATTACTCAAAGATCAAAAGAGTAATAAATTACCTAAATATTTGTGCTTGGTACTCATCAAAGTCAAGTTAATTTGAGATGACCGCTTTCATAGTTGGTGAAGTTAAGAGGTAGGAGAAAGTAAAACTACTTCTCTAGTCAAAAAATGCTAAAAAGTTCTCAACAATTTTCTAAAATATGTTACTAATTTATCATTTTTTGTTCTTGAAGACTTATTTTCAACCTAGCTGTTAACTTTAGTGGAAGGCAAAATCTAAAAACATCAGAACAAATATGATTGAACTTTATGAACGAAAGGGACACACTAAAAAAGTTAACAATTGACAACATTAGCCATGCTAACATAACATTACTGTAAGTTATGCAACCTGCTCGAATGACAGATGTTGGTAAATTAGCTGCTGTTTGATTAAGCTTTAAAAATTCCAGGCAATCTTTGACTAACTGGTATCTTGAATAAAGCCTTCAAAAGCTTTGGTTAGAAATTTGCTATGTTTACTGGCAGGAAAACAACAACAACATTTATAATATTTATATTACTATTATTATTTGAATCTTTCTAAATAGTTACTTATACTTAATCAATGGCTTTAATCTTTAGTACAATTTGTTGATATCAATTTGGTTTTTACATTATTTAAAAGTGGAATTTTTCGTTAAATTTGTGGGTATACTTATATTGCCTACCACAGAAGCGCCTTTTTATATTTGTGGACAGAATTACCACAGTGACTGTGCTGATTTGATGGCTTTTGAGTTAAAGATTGGAAATTTGGATAATATCACTGGTATCCTTGTGGCTGAGCTAAAAGATCATATCAATTTTCTGAGAAATGAATTATTATTATCAAAGACAAAATAATAAAATTATTATTTAATGATAAAATATCATTAAATAATAATAATAATAATAATGATAATAATAATAATAATAATAATAATAATAATATGCTCATTGTAGCTATTTGTGCAAGGAAGCCTATGCATTGCATGAGAAAATCTACATGAAAGAATAAATAATCATTGTTGCTGATTCTGTCACAACAATGTTAATATTTTAGCAATTATATAGAAAAAAGAAAGCTAGCATTTAGGAATGCTCTCATAATACCAAAATATACAAATGTATAACATCTTAATTTGAGAGCTAAATTTACATTATGGTTTCAAAAGTTTCTTGCAATATGATTATTATTTTAGAAACAAAATTGCCAAAAACGAATTATCTATCAGAAGTGCTCATTGAATGCTGTAAAAATTACTGTTAAAATTTACTGAACATACATCAAACTGTTTTATAATTAAAATTTTGAACAATTTTGATTTTGTTTACCCTTTGTTATAATTGTATCTGTGATTTCCTTGGATGCCATGCTAATGACTGCCCTGAAAAGTAATTTGTTTAATAAGTGCACAGAAGTTAATGCAACTGCTTCAGCTTTGGAAACATTGGAAGCATGGAAAACTGCCAAAAATGTAACAATGTTAACTATTGACCATATTTCTTCCACAAATGAATGTTTTCTGAATTAACCAAGTCTAAGAGTTCGTAGCAACTATTTTGGGCTAGGTTCTAAAATACCCAGCAAAGTATATATATAAAAAAGTGACAGGCTCCCTATTTTGATACACAAATTGAATTTCATAGCCCTACTGTTGAAATTGAAAGAAATATGCTCAAAAATATTTTGCTTGTTCCATGTACAACAAAAGTAGTTCATATTTATGAACATGTCCATGAGAGTTTTCAGATATTAATTCAAATACTCAAAGAATACTTTTTCAGACAAAAATTTTTAAAATATTTACTAACATGTTATATCTATTTGTAATTTTAAAAGGTATTTGATTGTTCT
>JAUZNK010003958.1:0-10651 GCA_035046665.1 Euphysa ruthae | reverse complement strand
TGAGCGAATTTCGTAGACGCAAATGGGCGTTCTAAGTACTCCAAGACCCACCACGTGGGCCCATCTGGAAATATTGTTTCGGCAATTTGTTGGATCCCCACGTTAAATATAACATTCTCTCTCTCTCTCTTTCTCTCAGTTCGATTTATTAGAAGTACCGATTTTCTCTTATATAGGCACTTATATAGGCCCACGTGAGCATAGATATTTAGATATCGAAGCGTTTTTGTTAGTATTAAACGTTCCAAAGTATTTACGATAAAACCTTAAAAATTTTTTAAAAAGTGTAATCTTTCATGATGACACAAGATGTAACAAAATGTCTTGTTTCTGACTATAGGAGAAAATCAACATTAGCTTGAACATGTACGATGAAGTTACAGCATTGACACCATATCTTAAAAACTGTGCAGCCCAAAAAAGCTGAGGAAAATGTCCATTATTGAGAAAAGTTCTTCTATATTTTAAATTTTACAGATTTGGCTTGTCGTTGATGAAACCAATGCAGGAATAAATAACTGTTACAGCTGGTATCTCTAGACGTCTAGTCTAGTCTAGTCTAGATGTCTAGTGTCTTTCCAGACGAAGGAAAATAAAACTTTTTCTGTGCGAATTTTGGTTCTTGTGGAAACATGTAAACAGAAGAAGAAATGATATTTGCAGTGATTATTTATACTTAAAACTCGTTCTAAACAAAAGCTTGTTTGTTTCTCCCGAATGCCAGCCATAAAAAATAGTTAGTCTGGCTACTAAATCGCCGTTGGAGTGACATGAAAAATCATGCAAAAAATACTATTCTATATAGTGCAGACCTCAGCGAATTATTTTCAAAATAACTTAAAATAACTAGGTAGGTATTTTAAGTTATTTATACTTTAATTTGAAATGTCTCAGATTCTTTAAAATTATCCAACGCATTATTTAGCTAAAAAAAAAAAAAAAAAGTAAAAATGGGATGGTATTTCAACCAGAATGATACAGTACAGTTTTTTCCTTATCACTAATTTTCGACAAAGCTTTTGAATTAGGTGTCAAGTGTCTCTTCTAATGACACCTGAAATTTTAAACATGTCCTTGTATAACAAAAGTAAGCAGAAATCCAGTTAAAAATTTCAGACCTTAAGCCTTTTACTGTTTTTCGGTAAAATCTTTGAAAAATTTATTTACAATAGTTGATTCAAATAGGTTAAATCCTGTAATGCCGTTCAAGATTCTTATCTGGTGATTCAGTATTATTACATTAAACCATTGTCACCTAAATGAACAAGAATTTAATCACAGCTTTAATGATGCAAAATCCTCTCTGCAACTGCAGTTTTGAAAATAAATCAACAATCTGCTGTTTGTTACATTATTGTTTTCTTTTTTATATATATTTCCTAACTGACAGGGATTTTTTTCGAACAATTAGGCGCGGCAGGTAACTGGAAATTTAGTTTCAGAAATTGAAGAAATGGGTGATAGCCTTTCATTTTTTCGCTGGGGACTTCTCTGAATTTTGCCGACGACACGTTAAACGTCAGTTCTGTTAGTCGGAAAAATTTCAGGTCAGCAAAAATAAAATAGAAATAGGCTATTAGAAAGTAGGTAAAAAACTAAAAGGAAAACATTTATATGTTTGAGCCTTGCCTTAAAAATTATAAGTTTTTGACTTATCGGTAAATAAAATCTGGACATTTTTAACAAAACGCGGTAGTAACAAATGTAAAAAATTTATTACAAAAAGACTTATAAACTACTGAATAAAATAAACACTGAAGACTGGACAATACTAAGTTATTAGGTGTAGTTTTATTTCAGTCGCGTATTTTTAAAATTTCCGGGGGTATTAATTAAGTATTAATTAATTAAGATTCTCAAAATATTGCAAAACAGATGCTCGTACACAGGTTTCTTCTATTTTCAATGCATTACTGATTTTCCAGAAGTTTGAATAAAATGCTGAAACATGCCTCGGAAAGCCTTTATGGCTTTATTAGTTTTGTGGTACATATTCCACATATTGATGACAAATAGTGGGTTTGGTCGAGGGGAGTTTAGACGAAATCGACCAACGTATGTATTCTTAATGTATTCCAATAACTCAGCTGCAATAAAATTGTGTTGAATCTCTTTACACAACGTGGCGAAACTATTAATTGCATCATTTGATGGAACGAAAAGTAGAGCACATATCATTCTCAAATGTAATGTGAAATCATCGCCCTCATTGCTGATGGTTGGGGTGACATCTCGATAAAAATTCTCAAAATTTTAGGTGATACTGTAATAGTGCCATTACTAATTATGTTTGATATGTGTATACAAACTGTTGTATACCCTATCAACTGGAAGCCAGGAAACAATTTTCATATCCACTAAAAAGAAAACAAAAATCTTTTAAAGAATTACAAGCCTATAAACCTTCTACAATCATTTAGGAAAATATTCGAAAGAGTTATTTACAACAGCCTCTTTCCATAACTTAAAACTACCATAACTATTTCGAAATAGTACATTTTTTTCTGGTGACTTCACCATATCACGAATATTAAACATCAATTATGACATTTACAACAAATTTGACGGCACTCTTTTTTCTGCATTTGTTTGATGGGTAACAAAGGCAATTGAAAAAGTTATACACTAATGCCTTTTGCATAAATTAAAATTATATGGCGTTGAATGGCACCTCCATAGATTCTTATCAAATTATTTAACGAAACTTAAGCAAAGAGATGAACAAAACTCTGAATGGCGTTAAGCTGGAGCTCCCTAAGGATGTGTTCTTGGCCCAATTTTATTTCTAATTTACATTAAGTATCTCCCAGATACCATTTAATCAATTGTTAAGTTACTTGATGATGATTATTTGGTAATTTATTAAAATCTTACTTTTCGAAATTAGGTGGCTGGGCTTATCAATGGAAATGTCGCTTAACCCGGATACTAATAAATACGCTGTCGAAGTCATCTTTTCACATAAGACTAAACCACCAGTAGATCCTTCTCCTTTCTTAAATAACTCTCAAGTTACTTCAGTAACAGCTCCAAAACACGTAGGTATGTTACTTGAATTTTTTAAGCTTAATTTAAAATATATAGCAAACAAAACATTTATATTTTTAAAAACTACGCTATTTGTTGGATAGAAAAACACTCTTAAAAGTTAAGGCGCAAATACGCCCACATTTCTTTGTCAATGATTGCGATCGAGTTCATGATTTATGCGCAAAAGATAACGATAGAGAAGCAACAGCTTGAAAACATTTTCAAATTGGGCAAAAACTTTGAAATGATTGATGTTCTTTTCGACTGATACCTGAGACAAAGCATTAAGCAGCATGAGAGAGATAGGCGAACCTATAGAAACCATTATTAGCCACTTTAATCGATACGGACAGATTTTGGGCATATTTAGATAACAAAACGAACCTTCAACAGATGATCATATGATGGATCAGGAGTATCTACGAAGGAAAAACATTGTTTACTTAAGATGAGCCAATTCCGAAGATATTACTTAGTGCATCAAAGTAACCAATGGTAGAACAGAGAGAGATTATTCGTTGAAGTGCGAACATGGTGAAGTTTCACATTAATCACACGGTATAAATAAGTAGTTTTGAAAGATCTCTTATTACATATCCAGATAGAAACGTATTCATACGTTTTTTCACCATTTAAAATGTTGGGTATATTCTTATTTGGAAGAACTCTTAGTGATCAGTGGAAGAAGCGGTGCCACAATGGCATTCCCAATGCACGACTTAGCTGATAAATTATACTCATAATTAATCGATGTGCTTTCTGCCATGATTATTATTTAGAATTTTTCTTAATGGAAACGACAAATCCTTCAACTTGATGGTCTTTGTTCGATGAAGATATGTTACAGCCTGTGATTCTAAAGGGTGCTGAAATTCCAGACGATCTAGCTCAACCATGTAACTGTATGAAATGAGCAAAGTCTATAGTGTGTTCGTGACGAGTGTGTGGTATCGAATGCTGCTAATAATGTAAATGTAAGTTCGATATATGCCAAAACCCATTGGGTTCATGCTAACTTTCAATTAAGCTATAAGTACCTGTTTCTGTGTTATATATTCAATATTTAAAAAATCTGTTCGAAGTGTTGGCCTGCCTAGTTAGTTTTGGTAATGTCGTTAGAAAAATATGGGTTAAATAAGTTTTTGCATTTTATTTTGGGCACGCGACTACCTATTTTCATGAAAATATCGCTTCCTGATCATTTTCAGAGGAGTCATTTTATATTATTATTAATCAGCACTAAAATATCTAAACATTGATATATGACATAATCATGTTTGAAAAAAAAATATTTAAGGAATTTTAGGTTGCCGCCATCTTTTAAATTTTTTTATTTTTGTTTGTTAAGAGATCACAAAAATCAGTTTTAACTTTGTGAATTTTCTGGTAATTAGATCTTTAAAAATAAATAATATTCCTTATCACAAAAACATTTCTGTGGTAGTACCGTTCAGAAAAAAATTTGCTTTTAATAGAGATTACGATTTTAAAAGATGGGATTAATATGCTAACAAATTTTCCTGGAAGAAATATGTTGGGGTAATTTTTCAGAGGGAAATATCCCATGGGCAAATTTTTTCCGGAGATAATTGTCTGAGGGGCGATATTCCAGGGGGAAGTTTGCTGCGAGAAATATTCAAAGAAAAAATTCTTCTTATATCAACGTTGCAATACAAACTTTTGGAGTTATATTATAATTGGTTTCAACAAGAAATTTTCCTTCAATATTAATTTATGTGTGCAAATTCAAAAACTCACTTTTTTTCAAAAAAATATGTGATGTCACGCCAAATTTTTCTATGTTCTCTTTAACTAAATTATTCTTTTATAATTTATTTATAATTTATATAATTTAATTTATTTATAATCGAATTTAAGATACAGTTTCAAAAATTATATTCTTTCACTGCATAATTAAAAAAATAGAAGAGGAAAAACGGTTTAATCTTTATAAAGAAACTTCTTCTGTTTGTTATTTTCACAGTATGTATAATTCTAATATTACAATAAAAATTGTAAAATTTCGATTTATTTTTGTCTCGTTTATCAAAAATCGAGCAAACTAGAATTTTCTTCAAATAGCCGGCTTTGTTACGTTATATGTCTCACTTTGCTTTAATTTCGCACCAAAAGTTAAAAAAAATAAAATAAACTGGTATTTAACACTAATACAGACGAAAAGAAATGAATTCTTCATGGTATTGTAAAAACCAAAAGTAAATAAAATCCGTCTTATGTTGCTCTTTATTTAATGATTATAACAACCGCCTTTGAATTGCACAAACACTTAAAATGTATTATGTAAACGCACCTTTAATGAAATCTAATAAACATGGAAACATCTAAGGGCTATGATTTTCAGCAAACACAAGCCTAACTTTAGTTGAAGTATAGTAGTTTATTCCGTTTATTTTAAACTTGAAGCTATGACTCTTAAACTATTGCTGTTAATTGAATAATGAACCAAAAGATGATTTGTATTTACTCAAAACGACCATTATAAACTATCAGTGAAAACATTCAGTTAAAATGATCAGTGAAAACGATCAGTTAAAACGATCCGTTAAAAAAAATCAGCGAACAAGATAAATGAAAACGATCAGTTCAAACAAACAGTGAAAATGATTTAGTACACTTGTAGGTGCTAACTGCAGAAACAGGATTTTTTTCTACGCTAATGAAGAAAACCTCAGAAGGATCGTTTTGCATCGCGGAACCAATGATCTCATATTAGCAAATAATATCCACCAAAATAGGGGACGTGTTTTTGCAACGGTAAATTAAATATCAAATTTTGATATAAATGGTTATAACGGATTATTAAACTGCTAACCAGTTAGACAAACTTTAAACTTTGCTAAAAAGAATCACTTATCATTGGAAATACTTCTAAAGAAATCGAAGAAGCTACAATAAATCAATTTTCGTGTATAAACAATTGTTCTCGAACTTTTAAGACAGCTCAAGGTTTAAACCAACATCTCCAATCGCGCTTGGCAAAGGTTAAAGATGTCAATTCTCCGGATATAGAAATCGACCCACCCGAAACTCGAGAAATAGCGAATATCACAAGCACAGATTTCTGTGATAAATTTTCTTATAAATGAGGAAGTTTCGACAACAAAACATTTGAAAAGAATCTTGAATCTGTTTATTAAGATATTGTGTATTGGAGAAAAAATGTATTCCTTCCACCTACAGGAAAAGCAGAAAAGAGTTTTATATATGAGATGCCAAGAATCATGAATGAGTGGCTTCATAATTCACCAATGAAAAATATCGCATTCAATATCATAATGATCATGCCAAATCGAAAGGTTCAAAGTCAAAAAAAAAAACATTTAAATTTTTGGAAACGAAATTTATATCATGGTCAAATGGAGATCTTTTAGAACTTCTTCAAGAAGGTGAAACGATACAAAAATCCTTGAAATCTATTAATCAGCCTAAAGTAATTGCTTTATTGTCTAAAAAATTCGCAGAACAAATGGTCATTGGTTCAATTAAACTTCTCAATAATAACATGCAGAAATCAACTAAAGGTTAAACACCATGCAGTGAATAAAGCCGACGATATCGTTTTATTACCTGACACACCAACAAAGGTTCATCCTAACCAATTTGAAAACATAAACGCCGAATTGGTATGTAAAGCTGCTATCAAAACAAGAGGTTGTCAAGTCCTTCTGGCATGGACGCAGATGGGTGGAAAAGAATAGTAACATCGAAAAAGCAATCTTTAGATTTAAGCAAATGATTCGCAGAAGTTATAAAGAAATTTTTTACGGAAGAAAAGCAATCTTATTCTTTAGAAGCTTTTCTGACTTGCCGTCTGATACCCCTAGATAAAAACCCAGGTTTGTGCCCATGGGTGTTAGTGAAATATTAAAGAGGATAGCAGGTAAATTCATAGTTTCTGTAATTCGAGAAAATATTATTATATCAGTCGGATCTCTGCAAGCATTTTCCAGACATGAAGATTTTTGTGAAGCAGCAGTTCATGCAATGCATAATTTATTTGAACAAGAAAACACAGAAGCAGTATTATTGGTTGATGCGGCTAATGCATTCAACTCTGTTAACGTAAATTTCTTCCTTCACAACTTCTCCATAGTTTGCCCAGGTATAACAATGTATGTAAAAAAAAAACATCACGCCTATTTATTATTGGTGGTTATAAAATCAAATCAGTTGAAGGCAATACACAGGGTGATCCAATAACGATGGCTTTATATGCAGTAATAATCATATCCCTACTGCTAATGATTGTGGAGTTCCCAACAAATAACTCCGATAATCCATCAAAAGTAGTTGCGTTTTCAGACGACTTTACTGCAGCAGGAACCTTTGAGAGCTTGAAATTATGGTGGAGTACTCTTTGTCATTTTGGACCAAAATTTGGATACTACCCCGAATCCTGTAAGTCCTGTTTGATAGTGATGGAAAGTTTTTTAAAGAAATCAGTGACGATCTTTGAAAACACTGAGATAAAATTTGAATTACGAATACGCAAATAGCATAAACGGAACCACAAGCTACATTCAGCTGCTTTATCAGTGGGTTTCAACACAAAATGACAGACTGTATGAGGATAATTCTAGATATTAGGGACCTTATTCAAAAACTGGACAATCTCATATCTACTGAATTCATACCTGCTATTACTGGAGGTCACAATTTCTCAACTCTAGAAAGAAAACTGATATCTCTTCCAGCGAAACTCGGAGATATGGGTATAGCGATGTTTAGCGAAATAAATGAGATTGAACAATTAAATTCCGTCATAATAACCGAGAAACTGAACAGATCAATCGCACAACAAAATCACCAATATGTTGAAGAAATGAGTAAAATGAGTAAAAAAATCAAATTTGATAAACAGAATAAATACAAACATGATCTTAAAATCATTACAAATGAAATAACCAACCATAAAAAACAACTAAATAAATGCAATCAAGAAACTGGAGCATCAGGTTACTTAACGACACTGTCAATTAGAGAAAATGGATATGTACTTCATAAACAAATTTTCTGGCATTTACTTCGTATAAGATATAGCTGGGAATTATCACGCCTTACTGAAAATTGTGAGTGTGACAATAAATTTACTATTGAACATGCTTTTTCATGAAAAAAGGTGGCTTTGTATCTATACGTCACAACTCAATAAGAATTACTGTATTGCGTCACTTAAATGAAAATGGTATAGATAGCCGACAGGGTCCAATATTTTACAATGAAGATTGAAGTGTTTTCCCAAGAAATATGCTGATTGTAATTCATCTTAAGGCTGCAAAGCCAGATTCATTCAAAAATTGAGCTCTATGTACTTTCCTTTGTAAGCTTTTTTCATTTGTGGAAAGAAAGTAGAACAGCTGTCGACGTAAGTTCTATCCTTTAGATACGAGTTACCTGAGACGAAAATTGCTGGCAAATATCCTTGACCGACTCACAGTAATCGACACGATTAACTCTCTTGTACTCTACGTAGTTTCCATCTTTTTTGTGTATGATTCGATGATGCGTTCTACTTGTTAAATTTACATAATTTCCCGTCATCCAACTTATCAAATTTTTTTCCAGACTTGAGCTCTTGAATGTAAAGAGTTAACGATTCGTGTAGTTTCTGCTGCTTATATCTGCGATATCGATCTATTGCCTGTAAAAATAAATGGGGATTTTGACAGCTGATACAAACGCAACTCTGATTCAACTAGATTTGGAATAATTTTTCCAAAAAATCACAATAAAAGATATGTATCACAAATTTAATGTAAAAAAGCTTGCATGTGTGAACACACGTGAAAACCAGCAACGTGTCAGATACCGGTTACGGAAACTAAAAAAGACCACGTAAGGTCTTGAAGGTAGAGGTGGACTTGCCGATGCATGCATTGACCGACTACAAAGTTTTTTACGAATTGCAATGCGGCAAAAGGTATGAAGGCTGTCACATCATTATACCATGTGGCATCTTATAAAACTCAGAATCTACACTACCCGGATTATCAAAAAAGTCAAAATAATTGCTGTAAATTCAACCGTGACAAAGCGAATAAGACGTTTACATATAGACTTGGTCCAGGTTTACCGATGGATACGTTTACTCTTTTTTATTATAACAAAATAAAAATTTCATCACAAATGATTTTGCGATTTTAAACTTAGATAACGTAATTTTTTAAAGAGATTATGTAACAAAGTTTCTTAGTATATTGATTGACGAAAATCTAAATTGGAAAGCTTAAATTTCAAAAGTATCCTCCACAATTTCGAATTGGGATTCTATATAAGGCAATGTTGAATAAATTTTATAGGGACATAGCCTGGGTCAGCACTCATAAACCTAAATCATAAACTCTGTATCGTCATCAAAAACACTATTTGTTTAATCAATTATCAAAACCGCTTCACTCACTCAAACCCTCACCAGGAAATAAAATGGTTTTAAAATAAATCAAAAAAATATGTTATTTGATCTATCTGGAAAAAATTTACAAACTCGTTTTAGTTAAAAAAAAAAAGGAAAATCTATAGTTCTTGAATTTTAGAAAAGTAGGTACAATGAAATGAATGAAATAAATAATATCCTAATAAAAAAAGCAATAGCCCCAATATTGAACCCTGAGGAACACATATAGACTTCAGTTTCGTAGTAGAAACTGTTGTCGATTTCAAGAAACACCACGTATGCCATAATAACTTAATTTTGAGAGTAGAATGCGATGGTTAACAAAATTCTTAAGTCCACAAGAAATCTTTTCATTGTCTAGAGCCTCTCTAATACTTTCAATGATTTAAATAAGAGTCTCGGTTGTTGAGTGACTCATTCTAAAATGAACCTGATGTTTAAAAAGGCATTTAAATCTATTAAAAATTTTCGTAGAACTTTTTATGGCAAATTTTTAAAAATTTTTTCCCAAGCTTAGATGATAGAAAATTAGAACAAGTCAAGTTTAGAGCCTTTTTTATGAGTAGGTATTATAACTTTAGCTAGTTTAACTAGATCAGGGAACACGCCATTGACAAGCGAATTTCTTATACTAGTGCTAAGTGGCTTACATATTAAATGTGACTTCAATTTAATTCAATTTGCTGGCAAACTGTTAGGACCAATATTTTTCCATATTTTAAAAATAGATTTTATGCAGTCAAAGATCTCTTCTTTTGTTACAGGTTGTATAAAAAAGGAATTAATATTAGAAGTTTTAAGGTCGCTTTGAAACTCGTGTGTAGTGCTCAATTTACTGATTTTTAATAGATTACATATAATATTACGTTGTTGTTTAAATCGGTTAAACAATTTATTTTTTATTACGTTGTTTATTTCTTTTAAATATTTCCTATGCAACTTAATTATTTTATATTTTTTTATTAATTTATTTTATATTATCTTTCGCTAAACATAGATTGCTGTAAGTGGCAGTTTGTTTTATGAGAGTTTTAGAAAGAGATGTTACACGTGTTGGAATGTGTGAATATAAAATCATTGTTTCTAGAAAATTTGGTACGTCAGTTGATGTGTCATAATTTAGTAGATCTAAATTAATGTCTCCCATTAAATTTTTTTCTAATTCATTCTTATTTTTTTCAATTGGGCTCGAACCACATACCTTTT
>JAUZNK010003957.1:0-10651 GCA_035046665.1 Euphysa ruthae | reverse complement strand
CCTATCGAAAATTGTCCATTGACCGCCGTGACTTAGAACATATATTGCTACTTCTTCTACCGTTGCATAGTCAGTACTCATGTCTGTTAAAAGCCAAATGTAACGACACTCTGCAAATTCTTTCAACAAGTCCGATTTCATTGATTCTGCAATTACATCGATCATTTCTGCAATCGCTCTATCGTTTTTATATTTTCCACTTGTTACTTCACCATTCGTTTGTTGCATGAAAAATCAAATCGTTTATATCAGGCTTTTCATTTTTTGCTATGTAATATGCTGCTCAGAAACGAGATTTTAGGATTTTTTTGTCCACCTTAGCCATTCACATTTTTCCTTGCCCAATCCAAGTTTCTTGCAATACATGGGAGTTGTATGCGGATGCACTTAATTGCTCCTTATTTTCTAACCCGGTTGACCTTGTTTCGTTAAACATGTTTAATTCCCATAATATGCTTCTTAAATAGCTGACAATTTATACATAGTATTTAACCTCCAACAACTTCCTTACCAATCTTCAATTTTAAATCAGCTTCTTTAAATCAGCCATTTAAGTATCGTTTTCATTTGAGCCATAGTGAAAAAAATATATAAAATACAAAATCTTGCAGTGGTACAAAAAACTTAAAATAAATGCTTTAAAGAAGAATATATAGGATCGTGAGAAATATGCTGTGTTGTGTTTTCTTTTTTTTGTTCGAATCATCATGCTCTTGTTTACAAAACATCACACCACATTTTTTATACTTTGTTGTACAAAATTAAACACTCTCCTTCTTTTTTTTTATATCTCCGCTAATAACTCCAATGAAAATCAGCCTTTATATATTTGAAGATTTTTCTTTAACATAGTAGATTACTTGCTGAGGTGAAGATATGAAACAAAAACTTAACTATGGAAATGGTGACAGAAATAGCAACTCCGGTATTTAATTAAACGTTTAGAGACAGGTAGAAATATTAAGCAGATGCAATTTAAAAAGTTTTTAGTTTAATTGAAGATAAAACACTATAAACAATATTTTTAGAAGTCATAATTTTTATGCCAATTTTAAAAAAAAAATTAGGTTTGCTATTCCTAACTTTACACAAACAATTGCTTCACAATTTCCTTCCCCTTTGTGAAATTGCTTTGCAATTTGCGAAAGCGAAGCTGAAAATTCGAACCCTGATGTGTTTTGATAGACACTGACACATATTGTGTAAACAATGAGATTATATTTTTATTTTTGCTTTCTTAGCTTTTTGTGATAAACAAAAAATTAAGAAAAAGGAGGAGTATATTGGAATACAAAGAGCCCACTTTAAATATACTGTGAAAATAAAATATTATATATATATCTAATATAACTGATATTACAAAGAAAGAAATATTTATAATATATTTTTGTATGAATTATAAATAAATATAAAGTGCTGAGTATTCCAGGAGCACTTTTAACAATTATTTAAAACTACTTACAGTTTCAGTCTCATATTTTGATTTTGTTTCATCAATTCATTGTTGAAACTTCCTAATACTTCGTCCTCGATGGTGATGGATCCCTGGGGCCCCTGACCCTTCTGGCGTCCTGGGCCCTGAAATGAATTGTAGTTGTCATTCATAAAGAAAAAATTTTCACTTTATATCCAGAAGTGTTTTTGAGAAGTTTTTCTGTCTTATGAATTAAAGAATTTTTTTTTTAGTTTATGCTGTCAATGTGGTGCGCCGACACCTCCTAACCCTTCAAATATATGTGTGAATTGTATTCGTACACAAGTTGATATCACAGAAGGTATTCCCAAATCAGCTATAGTGCAATTCTGTAAAAGCTGTGAAAGGTGAGATACTAAGACTGATTTCGGAAAGCTTAAATAATCAAGCCATAAAATAACATTATTAATAAAATGAAAAATCTATTAACCAAAAAATTACCGCATAATGTATTATGCCAATTCTTCATGTAACTAATGATGCAAGAAATTTTGAAGTTAGTTGTCTATGCCTGTTTTTCGATGAGAAATTTTCCTTTATATACGATAAGATTAGGGGTTAAATACTTATGGAAATCAAATTAAATAAGTAAAATGTGATAAATTATAATGAATGTTGCAGGTGCAATTTTTTAGCAACTATTTGGGGTGTTAAACGTTTTTCAACTAATCATTTATTTTATAATGAGCAAAGAAAAATTTTTATGGCAACATTTCTATATCAATTATGATTTTTTGTTCAATAATTCTGCCTGGTTTTGTAATGATTTGATAACGATTTGTAATTTTTCTTGTAGGCAAAGCGGTCATTTCTTAGAATTGTTGTGATATGGTGGAACTGTTTTTAAAATGGACCAAGATAATTTTCGAGTTATTTTTCCTTTCGGTTTTATTTCCCGGACAGCCTGAAAGAAAAGTTTTTTTGTGATTAGCATATCTTCTGTTTATCCGATATTAATTTTTTCTGCTTATTTGTTTATAAACTATGGTGGTTCTACAATTTCTGTTCATAGGACAATTTTTTTTTCAACTGGGTTTTTAAAATTTTTGAAATCAGTATTTTGTTGTCACATATTTATATTGTTTTTGTGCAGCTCTAGCTTAATTTGCAGTTAAAAATCTTACGTAATTTGTTTTAGCGTAGCAATTAAACTTTTTTCTAATATTGGTTGGGACATTCTTATAATTGGAAAGTTAATTTTTTGTTTTTGTTTTTTGGTTGTCTTTTTAGGAATGAATTTTAGCTCAAAATTTTTGTAACCGCTTTGTTTTAGGGCCTCCTCATACTCAAATTTTGATTCATTAAATACTTGCTCACTGGATGAGTTTTGGTTCAATCTATTGTTTATAGATATAGGTATTTGTTTTAAAATTTCAGAGGGGTGGTTAGATTCAGTGATATAATATATAACAAATTATCGTTTGGATTTTTATATGGTCAGTAAGAATTTAATGTGACATTAGAAAAGTTGACTGTTTTTGAATTTACTTCAATTTCTATTTAGAATCAAAATTTTTTATAAAACTTCAATTGTTTGGTTTTTAATCTTGCCTGTTTTATGTCCTTTTTATTGTGTAATAGAATGAGATAATCGTCTTGATAAACTATACATTAAAACACACAGAACCTTGTTCCAGTTGTTATATATCTAGATCTAGCCCTAGAATTTCAGGTGGCCTAAAATAGTACTTGCAAGCCTTTAATTTGCAGATCTGTAATTATTTGAATTTAAAGAGTTTGTGTTAGATTTTAATGTCTATCCTCTCTGGATTCAGCAACTAATTTTTATTAACAAACCATTTTATTTATTAAGATATTTCCAACCTCCCAACCAATGGATTGTCTGTCAATTAGAATCAAAAGAACTTCTCGCTCTTTGTATAAAGAGGCTGAAAGGTATAAAACAGGTATATAATTTTTTATATGTTTTTCTAGCAGAGAGTTTTTTAGCAGTGAATAGATGATAGGAATCAAACTACCATAATACCAAACTAAAGATGCAGATTTTATATGGGCATTTTCGTGTGAAAAGGTTTATTTCAGAAAATTTCTATCAGTTTTTGAGTAATACGGTATTTTGATTTGGGGTTAGTCAAAGATAAAGTTCCAAGTAAACTACCATTAACAACCTTGCAGGGCTTTTGAGTAAAAAAGAACCCATAGAATAATATTCTGTATATGTGATTTGCAAACAGAATATACGCAATCTGTCATTTTCTGATTTGTAACAAAATCACATTAAGAGTAGAAAATTAAAAAAAAAGGTAAAATTTTAAGTAAAATTTATGCCAAATGTTGCAGTTTCTACGTTATTTGTTTTTTTGGACCCCCGGTAGGCGAGCATCCAAAGAGGTCCTATGAATTCATGCCCATTTGTCTGTCCGTCCTTTTGTCTGTAATGGGCTTTTCTCTGAATCCATTTATTAGTTTTCTGAAATTTTGCAGGTTGATGGTCATTCACAAGTACAAAAAAATATTAAGTCTCGATTTATTAGAAAAGTTTGATTTTTGCCCAAATTTGGATAAATGAGAAAAAAATGAACAATTTTTGATTTTTCTCAAAATTAAATAATATTTTTCTGATTTTTTGCATGAAGTTGCACGTTAACAAGTACAAAAAAATTACAAATTTTGATTTTTCTGAAAAATTTGGTTTTTTCCTGAATTTGGGTAAATGAGGCGAAATTAGATATTTTTTGATATTTCTTGAAATCGGATTGTTACTTTTTTTATTTTTTGCATGAAGTCACACATCAAGGTATTAAAAAAAAGCCTATCCATTTTTGTCCAAGTTTGGATAAATGGGGCAAAAATAACATTTTTAGATTTTTTTTGAAATCCAATCATTATTTTTTATTAAACTCAGCAGGTAGTTTAGCATTCCTGTTGTTTTATACTCATATGTTACAATCAAAGATCATATATTTCTGGATAGATCTGGAAAAAACCTTTCCAGAAAAAATCTGGGTAATTTCCGGATTTTATCTGTAAAATATCATTTAGCTTAGTTAAAAAATTAAAACTATTAAAATGTATCTTATAATCTTATTTAGAAAGATAAGTTTGAGAGATCGACTTAAACTTCTACTCCATATATGTAAATTTTTATATTTCAGTTTATCTTAACAATACCGATGTAATATTACGTCGCAAGGGTTGGGTGTATAAAAAACTATGTAGCAGGCGTAATCTGAGTGCTATGGCATTGAAATAAAGCGCAAATAAAACTAGAAAGATATATGGAACTTTTAAGACCAATAATGGTTTTTCATTGTTATTATTTTTAAAATTATGATGTTTTCAAAGGAGAGTTTTTTTATTAAAAAATGGCAACCCTGTTTTAATGGCTCCCTGTTTTAAGATCTATCACACCATAAAGGTGTATTAGAGTGTAATATTTGTTTTTAGAGAAGAAGTTACCCATGTTGTGTTCATATATAGTGTTTATTATGTCTGAAACAGCCCTAAGTTACTCTAATATAAAAAATGGAATAACACTCATTGTTCTGAAAATAACCCGTTATTTTTAGACCCACTTCACAAAAATAAAGGTGACGCTTAATGGGTTAAGTAGGCTTTAAACATCTGTACTGTAATATATTTGTAATATATCTATAACTATTTGTTTTGTTTTTTAATTTATTATAATTGAATAATTAGCTCTCATCCGCAGGTTTAATTTTGAATTAATAGGTTTGTTCTGACCATGCTTTATATAAGTTTCTTGTGAGTGAGTAGTCTTTCAAAAACTTGACTTTATAAAATAAAGTTTGTTTTTCCTGCACTTATAAAACTAAAGGAGGAAAATAAGATTATTTGAAAATAATAAAATAAAAATGTTTCTTTTTAATTTATCTAGGTTTTATTTCAAAGACAGCTATCTAGTATTTTTAACTGTTTTGTACAAATATCAATAATTTTAAGTAGCATTCTTAATCTGCAAATTATTTATTTTTGAGGTTTAACTTTTGTCTCATTAAATATGTATAATAATTATTTAATAGGTTTAAATGCGATTATTTCTTAATAAAATAACTTTAACATATTTCAAGCACAGCAGATGAACCTGGAACTAGTCAAGAAAAAATTCAACTTTAAGGGGTTAAAAAATCAAAGTTATTTGGCGTACGTGTCCGTATGCTGCCCTACATTTTCCACATAAGAATTGAGAATTTGGAGTACGATCTAACAAAATTCTAATTCGTTCTATTTCAGCTCAAAATATCGTTTTAAGAGTCATCGTAGAGGATAACCATTACATTTCTGTTTTCAGAAAAAAGTTTACAACAAAAGTGGCTGCAAACAAAAGCGTTGATATGATACCATTTTAAATTAAAGGAATTTAATTTGGTCTATACCCATCGCGGTACGACTAATAATCTTAACTGGTACTAAGAATGACCATTTTGTAATGTGAGTCGTCCGCTAGGGTGACCAAAGAATTCTAGGAAAATGTTGCATAAGAACATTATTATTTTTAATGATTCAAAGTTACTTATACTATATTTTACATTTTACAGGGAAAGTGCACAAAAGCCCTGCTGTTGCGATCGTTGTCAATAATATTTGAGACCGAATATTTTTTTTTCACATTACATTATTTAAGATGGCTTCTTAAATATGAAAATATATTAATCTCCTCGTTTACAGAATATATGTTAGGGTCTATAAAAAAACTTGCCATGATTTTGAGAAATATACATACTTATGTAACAAAATTATTGCATAATAGTATGATCACATAAAAAAGTATATCAAATTTATTTTGTTCCATTGTTTCTTTCAAATTATAAAAACCGATGACTTTTGCTTATTTTAAACAACTACAACGAGGAAATCTATTGGCAAAATATCCTGAAAAACAAAAGAATCTGTTTCTATTAGTACAATCCATTCAATATTGATGTACGGTTGCTAGACTAGGCTGATCCTAGTTAATGACCTGTGAAACCTAGAAGTATTTGACTACAGGTGTTTAAGAAGGATAACGGTTATCCGTTATAAACATCATTTCTTTAATGCACAAGTAAGACAACATGCAGGTAATACATTGATCATAGAACTCTAAAAGAGCAAAGATTATGTTGGTTAGACGTAAAAACTTGGATAGATCTGGTAAAAAAAGAAGTGGAGCTCTTAAGTCTTATGTGGCTGTCATCTCATTGGTAGGACGTGAGATTTTAATTGGTTTTGCTGGTAAAAGAAATATGCATAGGCAGAACTCGATAGAAGGCATCTGTACGCAATCTTTTATGGTCGGTTTAAGCTGAGGAAATTGAATGCTGATAAACTAAGCTAAACTAGTGGTATTTTTCAGTTTTCAAAAATTTTTTATTTTCTTTTCAAAATTTAGCAAGAATTTGAATATATAATACATCTCACATGATCATTTGTCAAAATCTTTTTTATTTAGAATCCAAGCCCAAAAAATTATATTTTTTGGTTTTTATAATTACTTAAATATGAGAAATATTGAAGGCATCAGCTGAATTTCGTTCTTGAAATAAACTCATAGTGATCAAAATTTATGCAGACTTTCCACTACAAATTACTTGGTGTTTTATTTTTCAGGTTCATTTGATCGATGCTGGTTTTGTATGGACGGAACCTCATTCTAAAAGACTCAAAGTAAAACTAACTATACAAAAGGAGGTTAGTTTTTTTGTTTATGGAAATCGTGTTAAAAGACTCGTAAGTTACATATAGTGTATTTTTAGTTAATTTTTCAATGTAGATTTTATGTCTTACAATCTGGAATTTTTAGAATAGAAATACTTTATAACTCTCAACCAAAGTTCATAATTTAACAGTAAATTACAAGCACATAGTTTTGTTCTTGATTGTCAAAACAATAGAACAGTCTTATCCTTATAAAAAAATTTACAAGTGAAGAAATATCAACCAGAATGGTAGAGTACAAAAGCAACTTTAAGATATTTTTTGTCAATAAACATGGGTTAATTTTATTCATGGGATAATTTTTCTATTTATTGATTTATTGATTTATTGATTAAAAATTCGTTCTGAATAAGAAAGGGAATTAATTAACTTTTCAAAGCAAAAATAAATTTAAATCAAATTTCATGTTCAAAGGTTTTGCCAACAATGAAATGTTGGCAAATTAGGGAAATTAGGGAACTTCATGCTTACCTCACACTCTATTGACATGTTACAATAAAAAGTGTTGAATTAAAATCAAAATAACCTTCTAGAAATTTATTACTACTTTGTTTGAAGACAGATGCAGCCTCGTCTCCCCAAAACGTAGCCATAATAAATATCTAGCTCATGACACTTTTTAAATTATTATTTACCTAATATAGTGACTGACTTGTCAAATCAAAACATATTTCAGGTAATTTAAATATCTATATTTGGCAGTGAAGCTAATTAGGTTATTCTTGCTATTCATCCTTTACTAATAAACAAGGTAAAATCTAATTTTGAGAAGTTTTCAACTGATTTCTGATTGACAAAAGTGAAAGCTATAAATATTATTTTTTTCATTTATATCTTTAATTTTTATTTTTATTTTTATTATTTATTTATATTTTTAATTTTCAACTCAAAATGAATAATTTATGATTTTAACAATAGATAGCGTTGTAGATTTTGAAATTGACCATTTAAGCAAATCTCAAACTGGAAAGCATATTTTCCTCAAATATTACTATTGCATTTGTCTGCTAAAATTTAACTTTTAATCCATATGATCACTTAGTAGAAACTTTTGTTTATGATTTTTTTTGATAATTTCCTAAAATCTGTTTATTACTTTTTGTTTTTGATAAACTGAGCATAGAAATTATTTTTGAAATTGAAAAATGACTCACAGCTTAATTTTTGGAGAAGTTACCAAATCTGAGCTCAAAAATAAAGTTATTTAAAAAGTGTCTGTGGGAAGTAGAAAAAATTTTTAAAAAATTTTTAAAATATCCTCAAGCGTATTAATAACAATACAGAAGAGTGCTTTTGGTCCGATAGGAGTGAACATGAATTCCAGGTTAAAACAATTTTTTAAAGGATATTATGCATTAAAAATACTTGTGTTTTGAATGCCTGAATTACATTCTTCTCCCAATTCATGATGTGGTGTGGTCTAACCTCTCTAAAGTTTACTGTTCAATTTTTTTTTTTACTAGGTACTTGGTTCAACCATTCTTCAACAAACTTTTGTAGTTGAGTTGGTTGTCAACTCTCAGATGTGTGATGATTGTCATAGAAGAGAGGCAAAAGATTTTTGGCAAGCAGTAGTTCAGATAAGACAGAAGGTAATCGATTTAATTTTAATAAATTTAAAAGATCAACTTATCTCAAAGGCCTTGAAAGAAGAATTTATCAAGAAACATCAAGAAGTAATCTTTAAGTGTTCTCAAAATGTTTATATAAGTTCTCGTTGAAAGTTAAAATGTAATTTGAGTACCATCAAATTACATACGTAGGTGTAAAAATATTAATCTCTTTTTTTACTTTTTTCTGTAATTGGACAAAATTTTGCTTGGAAATTAACTGTTTAACAATATGGTCAAGAAAATATTTTATCTCAAAATGATTACTGTCATATTGAGTAAATGTAAATGTTTTTTATAATCTTTTTTATATGCTCACACTCAAACAAGCACCTCTTGTTAGGAAAATATAAAAGTTAATAAATACTCACTCCAATCCTGACTCTTGTATTTGTTCAGGTTTTGCTTTAAGCACCTTTCCAACAGATGAACCTACATGTATACATGATACATGATTTCCAACAGATGGCCTTCAATAATATTCTTGACTTTAGTTGTATCTCATAATGCCAAAAGTAACAAATGGAACTAGCCGTTTTGTTGAAGTGTTATTAAAATTGATAAAAATTATAATTTATAACTGGAAAAGATTATTGATAAAAAATTATATTGATGCCTCGTGGTTGAGAAATGAAAATGAAAAAATCGCATTAAAAGGAAGATTCTGGTCAACAACTAAAAGAGTACTAAAGATAGCAAAAGCTGATCTGATTTCCCATAATAGACCAAAAAATATTGTTTTTCATGGATTTTTAAAAAAGCTTTTGTTAACCCTTTGCACGTCATCCCTGGAATATTCCGGGATTTCAATGTAATAAAGCTATACCAGTCCTGGAATATTGTGGGATACATGCTCTTTCACTTTTAAGGCGATTTTTGACCAGTAAACAACTTCTAAAAGACTGGATCACCGATTTTATTGAATTTTCCGTAAAATTTTGTTTCGGAAAAGTTGGACAATTCCATAGATTTAGGAATGTTTTGGCGGTTCAAACAGATTCAAAATATTGGGAAAAGAGTGCCCACCAAAAATTTATTTTCATTTGTTTCATTTGCTAGATGTTTATGTTTCTGGTTTTTTTCATTTTATAATTTTATGTATATATCTGGAGCAATAGCAAAATAACAATTTATCATATCTTTTTTTGATTTTTTTTTTTTAAGGATGGCGTATGGGTGGGAAGATAATTTTATTAATTTTAATTTTTTTTTTGAAGAGACAAAGATAGAAGCTAAAAAATGAGCCCTCACTCAACTTCTACACTTTAATATAAACAGAAGTTATGACCATTTTTGTTTGCTTAAAAAATGACCGGTTGATAGCTTATACATTAGAATATACTCATAGGGTTAAGTTTGCTATAGAAAATTGCAACAGATTTACTGAACAAAATTTTAGCATTAGACATAAAAGTGTCAGAGAATGGAGAGAAAGCTTTGAGAAAACAGTTGCAATAAAAGCATAAAGGAAGTGGAAGAAAAATTTGTAGTTTGGGTGCATTACGATAGCAAAATTTGGAGTTAAAGTTGGACTCAAGAAAGTTCGTATTTTTGTGAGTGATTCATTGTTTTTGTGAATAGTGAGTTATGGGTACCACAAAGAGTACTACAAAGAATACCACAAAGAGAGAGTATTTATCAAAACATGAATGTACTGAAGCAGACAACAAAAGGCTTGTTCTGCGACATATTTTTGTTGATTGGTTTCTTACATTATAGTGTGAGATATCTAATACAATAGCAAATTGAATGAAATCATTCAGGCTTGGACTACCTATTAATGAATTTAAGAAAGAAGTATTTATTTTAAAAAGCTGAATTTGAAAATCAATGAAAAATTCTGGATGATACCGATTTGCATTCTCATCCTTATAACCTCTTATTTGCT
>JAUZNK010003956.1:0-10652 GCA_035046665.1 Euphysa ruthae | reverse complement strand
TATATATATATATGTTTAAATAATATATGTAAACAGAATATGTCATTTTGTTCATATAATTCTGTTCATAGCAAATTAATACAAATGCGATGTTGATTCCGATGCGCTTAAATGTATACAATCTAAACAATATAAACAGTTAGTAAGCATCACAAATATGTAATTGAACATAACTTGGTGTTGTATTATTTTCTAGTCTTAAATTACCAACACGACGACAAATTTTGCCACTGACCATAAAACAGTTTTGACCATAACTTGGTGACCATAACTTGGTGACCATAACTTGGTGATGGCACAATGGTAGCCGTAAGGAAGCAAATGATGACAATGCGTTAATAGTTACAAATAAATTTTGAAAATTTTCATTGCCAGTTCTTGCCTGTAATTAAATTACGCAACTCTGAAAGAAATAGTGCTAGTGGTTCTAAAACCGCTATACCCTTATCAACATCGAAAATGAGTTTCTGCAATAACATAAAATTATTGCAAAGCTACATACCTGGTTAAACGCACCAAGATAATTAGGGCTTGGAAGAATATATCGTGCACCATCAATTCCAATGTGGCGTTTCAGAGCATGTATCTGCTCTCTCCTTCTAGCATGTCTAATTCTATTTAGTTACCTTCGGCTTTGAATATGAGATAAAGAACGTCGTCTTTGAACTGGAGATGGCAGAGGAGGAGTAGCAGGAGGGATCGTTTGTAGAAGATAAGGTATGGTATGATAATAAAACGTTAAATTAAAAAAAAAGAAAAGAAAAAAAGATTCCTTTCAACCAAAGAAATCACTGTTGTTATAAGGTCAACAAATCAAACATGTCTAATGAATTAGATCATGTATCTTTGAGAAACTCACCATGTTTGAAGTGATTTTAAACAAGGAGGCTTTAGAATAAAACGTACAACCAAATTATTTTCAAGAATTCCCATTGATCTGTCAATGGATAGGATATATAACAAGTTCAATTTTTGCAAGACAAAGATGGCCAGAATAACACCTTCTTTGAAGAAAACATACAAAAGGAAGAGCAACAGTAGCGTACTGAAAAATAATTAAGGAAATTATCAAAGATGGAATAATGCCATTTGATACTGAATTGGACAAAGGTCATCTTTACAACTTAGGAACCGGGAAAGCTGTGACAATTACCATGTGTAGCTGATTCCATAAGGTTGGAATTACCAATACAGAAAGTTTGCACCGTCTGAACAGAGATAAGCTAAAGGAAATTTCATAGGAAAAGATGCTAAGAAAATGCCACATGCTTTATGACGGATTTTTTTTTGCAATCTACTAAATTTAGCCATTCTTAAGAAGGTTGATATAAAAAAGCTTTTATTTATCCTCTAACACCAGTAACTCTTTAACTGTATCACGTTGATGGAACCATGCTAAACTCTCTCAAATTAACCTTAATGAAATAATTGAAGTCAAAGATAATCACCATTTCACCTGTAAAAATCAATGTCTCAATAATCGATGCAATGATTTTTGTTCACTATATATTTGTAAATTGCCTGCAAAATTCGGCGGTGTATTTCTTTATCTGCTTGCTAGTGTTGCAGTAGCAGATGGTGCAATAATTCATTTTGATAAATGGATATATATCTCCATCAATTAGAGACTGTGAAAGAGAAAGTAAATCAACAAACGCTTTTTCATACCAAATCAAAGACCAGTTAACTGGACAGAAGCTGTAAAGAGTTCATCGTTAAAAGAATCTTTATTTTCTTTGTTTTTGGATAATTGTTTAGATGATAACAATGCTGTTATATTGGGAAACAAAACTCTGTCTGTAAATTTCAATAAAACGTGTATCAAGTTTTGTTCTGTTGACGGACATGTATGTCTTCAAAAGTTTCAAGAGTTTTCGTGTCCAAGGAGCAGACCGTTGAAATTTTTTTTATTTGGAATCTGTACCTGAAATAAGCAATATTATCATTCCAACTGCTGATACTGACTGCCTTATTATTGTTCTTGCCTATCTGCAAAATTACGACGAATCCATCACTTGGTTAGAAGTTGGTACTCAAAACAAATCTGTTCTTTCAGTTGAAATCAACTGCATTAAAATATTGGAAATCGCCTTTTAAATGCTTTACCAGGCTACCATGTGCTCACAGGTTGTGAATAGACACTATAGTTTTCACGTTGTGGAAAGATTAAAAGGTTGAAACAGCTAGAAAGTGGAACAGAACTTCAAGATGTGTTTGGTCGATTAGGGACAAAAATTCAATTAACGAATGACACTGCTGCCAAGTGTGAAAACTTTCTTTGTGCTCTTTATACGAAAAAAATTATTCATTTGTCGTTAGATGAGGTAAAACTGGAAGTTTTTGCAAAAAAGTATCACCTAAAATAAATGACAAACGATTAGTTTGTCATTTACTTTAGTCATTTGTCATTACCACCTAGTCATACGGTGTATGTGGAAAAGTTTAAGAGAGCGTATTTTGTAGTCAATATGTGGATGTCATCAACAGAGCCACATCCTTCCCTTATAAATCCAGTTGACTTTGAATAAAGAATAGGTGAAAATGGATCATATCAAATTGACTGGTACAAAGGTAGCCTTCCAAAATGCCTAGATGTGGTATGTGAAGATGAAAAAACTGAAAGCTCTGATAACGAAGAGGAAGAATAAATGGATCAAGAGGGTAAGCTTTTTTTGCCATTTTTCTTAGCTGAATAATTTACATTGCTTACCAAAAATGTTACAAGAATACGTTGTAGATAATTAAAGTCAGTAAAAATGGATCTATGTTGAGAATTTCTAATCTAAAAAAGCTGGAGAAAACTGCATTGAAAGTTTTGTGGTCATAAAATTTGAGTCTGAAAACCTGAAAACCAACAGAACAAAAACTCGATGATTTTCGATGATTGTCAAAAAAGAATGATCAAATAGTTCAAAATCTGCATCGTCAAAACATTGACTGTGAACACGTTATCAGTAACCTCCTAAACTTAGATGCAGTTTTAGAGCATAATTTTGAACCAAGCATTATTTTCTTTCACGTGAAGGTATGCTCATATTATTTTCCTCAATGCTTTTAGCTGCCTAACAACTCATCGTGAAAACAACTCAAAATTTGTGCTTGATACTTGGTACACTTGACATGGTGTTAACAGAATGCATGCATGGAGATTTTAATTAGACTGTTTTTTTCGATATTTCTCTAATTTACACGATAAATTCTACTCACATTTCTCTTTTTCTTCTAGTCCTTTATAATTCTGTACTTTAATAATCATCTTAAAGATGTGAATATTCAACTCTCTAGTGAACCAATGATATCCAACACGAAGAACCTG
Organism: Euphysa ruthae; assembly: GCA_035046665.1. Classification (NCBI taxonomy): domain Eukaryota; kingdom Metazoa; phylum Cnidaria; class Hydrozoa; order Anthoathecata; family Corymorphidae; genus Euphysa; species Euphysa ruthae. The sequence continues at coordinate 7,336 of JAUZNK010003956.1, read as the reverse complement.
CTACATAAAACCTCCAATAATTAAAGGAGTTAATTATTTTTAACATGTGATGCATAGTAGTTTGAATTTTAATATTGCCAAACTTCGTTTGTTTCTGATGATAATTGAAGATTTTTATACTTTTTGCAGAGTTACACCTAGGTTAAAATATCCCCAAAACTAATCCTTTTCTCGAAATGATGGCAGCTCTTTGGGGTAGCTGGTCAAGGTTCACCCTTGAAATATGCTTTTGGACTAGCAGAATAGAAAGGAAGCGTTCTAATGGTTATGCCATATATTATCAATTCAAGAAAACATCTGTAGATCATTATACCTATAAACAAAAAAGCCAATTGCTAAAATATACTTGTTTGTAAAATCAGCCGATTCGAAATATTCAAAAATAAAAATATCCATTTATTGCATGATTAACTGATCCAAAAATCTACTGATAAAGATGTCTTCTTATTAGATTATTCAAGTATAAGTAGCCTATGTAAATAAGTAGCCTATGTAAATAAGTAGCCTATGTAAATAAGTAGCCTATGTAAATAAGTAGCCTATGTAAATATTGAAACTTAAAGATCAACCGGTTCGAAAATTCAAGCAAGCTATTTCTTGAAATTTCGCTACGGGAAGATTGAATGACAATTGATTTGTTTAACCTAGGATGTAATGTAAACTAAGAAATGTTTGTATTACTTCTTCGTTCAGTATGAAGTGAATCCTAGTAATCCATTGTTTGAAACACGCTTAATAGCTGGTCTTCAATTTTGTTAAAAACGATATTCTCTTCATGTAATTTTCTAGCTGTTTATCTCTTAAGGTTGCTTTTAAAATTCTTTTTTTAATGCCTGTGGTTTGTTTTAAACAGTACTTGAAAAGTTAGAAATTAGAAAGAGAGCCTAAAATTTATGCCTTGAATGTGTGTAGTCTAAAATTTATGCCTTGAATGTGTATAGTCTAAAACATGCAAAATGTGTATAGTCTAAAACATGGCGCAGTCTTCTAACTAAACTAATATAAGCTAAAGTCAAACATGAATTTACCAAAGAGAAAAGTATAGACATGCCAATCTTAAATGCAGAAGGTTTAATCGTTTTGTGCAATTTTTTTTTTTGTATATTCAGTAAACCAAAATCTTTTCGGGTAGAAATTCTGGGTACCGGATTTTCATGGCTTAAAGAAAACGAAAATGTATTTAAATATTCATAACGAAAAAAATTATTGTAGGCATGAATGTATCCTCGAATAAGATTTGATTAAGTGACAATTTAAAAACTTTCTCATGCCTTGCTTGGTTTATGAAGTGACCGGTGGATGTTAGTGCGTGAAGAAGGTGGGACAAGGTTAAGACAAAACCAAAAATTAAACTATATAGCTGGGCAGTGATCATAAATTTAAGTATCTTTATTGCCAGTAATAGATTTTTGTTTTCGATTGGCCTCATTCACGGAAGTTATGAGAAAATAAAGGTGAATTCCTTGTAGGGAAAATTTATCAAACTTTCCATAATGGCACATATAAAAAAAAACAGGTTTTTTAGTGCTGTTATTTTTCATTTTGTGGTATTTGACAGAGACGTTTGTAATTTTAATCTTTTCATTATAAATATAAACATTTTATAAATATTTTTAGCTGGTACTGTACTTCTTCACTATGTTTTAATAACTTCAAATCAAAGAACTTCAAATTTAATATAAATGTGTTTTAAGAACATTTATGCTGCTAATTGGAACTGTGGAGAAAGAAAGGCACCATCTGAAATGCCAGACATAGCAGACAAAACTACCAAACATGAGTATATAAATACAAAAAAATTAAAGTTTAGGAATCTAAATTTAGAAAACGACGCCTTGATCATAATTTTTTTGATATGTTTGAATTTTAAAGGACGTTTTATAAGAATAGTTTTAGAATATTTAAAGTCAATAGCTTTATTTCCAGCTGAGTCACAGGCATTAATCATGACCACTCCCAGTCGTTTGAGTTAAGCCCCAGATTCTTGTACCCATTTACTTGACACAATTGGTATAATGGAATGCTGTTTGCTACGACTGCTGTGAGTCGATTTTTGACATTACATAAATTGGTGATGAGGATATCTTATCATAAGTGACGCAACAACAATCTATTACCAGCAAAAAAATCTCATATAAGCAGAGGCGTTAAGCCGTTTTTATAAACAGTGCATGTTCGCTATTCTTGAGATCACTAAACAAACGTGTACTGCATAAATGCAATCTCACTTAGCGCTCTTTAATTTACCCACGAACGCTGTTAAATTGGTACCGCAAATATATGATTCCAATTAGTATCATCTAATTTACCCACATACGATACCCATATTCAAGGAACCAATTTCATTGTATTTTATCTTAAATACATAAATCAAAAAATAATGATATGTGTACCAGTTAGCCAAATCTTGGCGGGTGTACAGCTAGTTATTTCATAATTGTAAATCAATAAAGTGATAAATTGTTGTCAGACTCGTTAATCTGTTTATATTTGCTTCTATTTTTTTTTCCCATAATATTTTAAAGTGGTTGCTTATATACTAACAACTTTGAGTGTTTAAAGTTGTTTATAATCTTAAATGTCCAGTACTGGTTGCTTATAAGAAAAAGTACGTTCTATTTAACATATTATTTTGCCACTAACAAAATTTACTGTGTAGATTATGGATTAAATTTTCATGAAAATATCTTTTATATATATATAAACATATTTAATTTGTTGCTTTTCATCCTACCAGTTTGCAACATTTTTTTAAATAAAAGAGTAAACTTGAATCACCTTAAAACAAATCAAACCTTTACATAGCAGCGTGCGCCAACCTCTTACTTGAGGCTTAATAATTTATTTTTGATTCAACATTTACTAGTGTTTTAACATAAATAATAACTATTCCTAGTCTTTTTTGAACTTTTATTTAATAAATATGTGTTAATAATATTATAATAATAATAAGCGAATCAATGGGTATGTAGCCGCACAATAAGACATCTTGCATCTCACTTTCAGCTCACTTGGAAATGAATTTTATAATTTTCAAGTCATTTATGATTATTTTGGAGTATTTCTATTAACTTACTGAGAAGTTTCTGTCGTAAAAAAAATTACACAGGGCGTTGTTAATATTGATCTGTAAACTAAATCCAAGTAGTTCGATGTGGTAATGATTGGAACTATGCCAAAATTAGGTACAAAAAAAAAAAAAAAAAAAAAACGCTACACTTTCAGTAAGCTAAGATTAAAAATTTAGATGGCTGAATATAAAACTAGAGCTACTAATATAGTTGTTAATACGCTACAACCAAACCAAACCTATGAGTACTTTAAAAATTCAAAACTTACAATATTTTGTTGTCGATTACTCTTGATTGAAAAAACTGTTGTTTCACTCATGAACAAATTTTTCCCACTAAAGTATGATTAAGATTATTTCAAAGAAATATGTAGTATTTTATTCAAAATATAATTTTTATTTTAGTAAATAAATTTCTTTATTCAAAAAATTGTCCACATATAATTCCCCAGTTTTTAACTAAAGTGAATATATTTAAACCAGATTCTCAATTAAATTCTTTTTTTCAGATAGTTACTGAAGCAATCTTGGGAAATTTTGGCGAAATTAGGCTAAATCAAAGAAATTACCCCTTTCCCCTAAAGCATTGTTGTATAAACATTACCAGTGACTCAAAAAGGTGTCCAGATCACAACACCAGGTTGTTTTCGGGGAAGGAGTTTTGGAAGTGGGCTTGAGCCATAATTTTCACTTTTGCCAAACAGTTTTGTCAAAGATTTTCTTGTAAAATGTTAGAAGTAATAAGCAAGGTCAATAAATCCCCCAAAACTGATTTAAACTAGTGTAAAACAAATAGATATAGCAAATTTTAATAGTAGTCGGAAGTATACTACGCCTTTGCTTAGAAAACTAATTCTGTTAGAAATATCTTAGTTCAGTTCAATTTTACACATCAAAGTACTTAAACAAAAGCAGCTTATGTATCTTTTATAAATAACTGATCTGCCATTTTAAAAATCTGATTTTTGGAAATTTGCTTATTTATACAAGGATATATTTGTTGAAAATTTGAACTAAAGAAGCTTTTTGATCAAATAAAAAGCATCTTTTTTAAAGCTCTACTATAATGACTCTAAAATAAAAAAAAAATAATTTTGTGACGTTGGGATCCCTTTAATTATCTCTCTTTATATTTCTTCAGTAGGTCATCAAAGTAATAATAGTCCTGTAGAATTTTATGTAAATTTGGGTCAACCTAGAAAAAATGAATAAGTCGGAATTTTAAAGTTTTGTTCATATCTAAACATTTAGCTGTGCTGCAGCCTTCGAATTTTTTACATAGCATTTTATCAGGTAAAAAAAAAATGATGGCATCAGCAAAAATTATTATAACGGATTTTTACTTTTACTTCTGTTTCATAAAAGCAATGTGATCATTGCTATGAGTTCTAAATACTTTAATTCATCAAAAAAATTTTGCAGCGCAAAGTAATTGAAAGTTTGATTTCTCTTATCTTTATTCAAATAAATATTAGCAAGTACTATAAATCCATGACCTATTCACAGACCTTCTCTCAACTAATTGCTCACTTTTTCTAAATATGGTATAATATACAACTCACCGCTAAAATTCTGCACAATGTTTGTTAAATATAATTTGGTCAAATCTGGTACAGTAGCCAAATTCCTAAATAGAATCAAAAGAGCCAGTTTAAAAAACGTCAATAATAATTTTCTTTAGTGCGTAGTAATAAATGTTTAGCGTAAACTTTCCTTAAATCCTTAAGGTTGAGACAATGGAATTATTTGGGTCTCTATATTACTCTTAAATAAAAAAGTATAATAATACTTACGGTATTTTACACATTTTTTTAATCAAGGATTTTCATTGGTCGCCGCTATGCCAACTACCATCAAAAGAACAAAAAACAACTTTACAGAACGATATATATTTTAAATCTATATGTTTTCTAATGAGGTTAAGAATTAGTATTTGATGCTCCAATTTGGCTGTTTATAAAGTTGTCTGAGTCTGGCTCCAAAGCAAAAATTGGGCAAGGTAATTTTCCAAGATGAGTGTTTAATGAAAAATTAGGAAATGTGGCTTTTTTTTTGTTAAAGAAGATTTTGGGATTTCAGTAACCTCTTTCATTATTACTTTTAAAACTTTATTTTAGATTTGTTAACGTTAGTGACATACTCGAAATTTCGGTCTCTCCTTAATAATTAGCTGATAGACCTATTCACAAGGAAAAATGAATGATATAAATGAAAAGGAATCAAGCATGTGGGTTATTAACAAATCTCACACAAAGCATTTAATTCAAAGACAAATTTTTTTTTCACGCATATTGAAGGAAGCACCAAACATTCCCAGCTGATCTACATGGCTTAATAATGGCTTAATGATAACTAAAATCAATCGATAGAAAAAAGGATGGTTTTGGTGCCGTTGATATTGCATTGGCATGGGAGTTGTTGTAATTTCATAGTTATCAGACATTTGATTTGAACAATATATTATATATACAGTGTCAAATTATTAGGATTTGTATTACTTACATGTTATAATTCATACATGTTATATTTCATACATCTTTTAAAAGAATAGAAGTCATCTTTATCTTATTACAATCAGTTAGTATTTAAAAAAATTTTTTTTAGAGCGTGGAAGAGTTGGGTACATACCTGAAGAGGAATTTGGCGCCCTTCATTTTAAAAAATATTCCAATCGCACGTGGCTATTTGAAATTGGGTATTTGAAGCTACAAATTATGCTTTTTTTAGGCCTATAAAGCGAAATGACTTTCTGATATAAGCCATCCATTGTACATCTGTAACTTGCATTTGAAATCCTATCTTCTATTAATATCGATTCTTTCATAATATTTTATTTAATTCATTTTGCTGAATCCATAAGCAAAATATTTCCTCGATTAAAGCTATTTCGAAATGACGTCATTATTGCAAAATAGCCTTAAAATTTAGTGAACAATTTAACGATATTAATCAGAAAATATTATGACAAAAATTTTAGTTTTAATTGGAACGAAAAATTAATAGAGATAATATTATAGATATTAATATAGATATTACTACAGATATTAATACAGATATTAATATAGATATTAATATAGATATTATTATTTATATTAATATAGAGGAGGCTGTATTAAATATTAAGGGAGACCAGGGTAAATTTTAATGGATGAAACTTTCAATCAATTTCATCACTTACTTCTATGTGCTTCACAGACATATTCCAGAAAGAAAGGTATAAATTCGCTTTTTTTCAAGTGTGTATCAGGGACTTTCGCACATCTAAAAGTTTTTTCAAAAGGCCATTGTGTTGATTCTTTTAAAATTTTGCGTGGCTTTTACGTGGAAGAATTGTAGTTTTACAGAGGTTTGCATAGAAAGGAAAAAACAGCCAAATTTTTTCTCTATGAAATGCGGGTTATTATTATTTTGGGCATATTATATTTTTTTTTTTGAGCAAGATTGAAATTTAAAATATAAGATTCTCACAATGACTTGATTGATGCTCCTTAAGACGTCTCTCTATGGTTATATACTGTTGATATACTACGCAGTAAGATACTATTCGGAGAAGAAAGATTTGTGTTTGTTTTTATCACGTATCTGGTGTGTTTTAAAATAATATTTACGTGGTAGCTTATAGATTTTCTTAAATAAGCCGCCTTGTTGGTAATGATCTTGATTCGTAACACGTAATTATCAACACCATCTGCAGAAGATGTTAATAAATACAGTATCGAAAGCCGTATGATATCTACCATGTGGTGTAACTCAGAGGAGTCTATCTTGTCTTTCATTAGCCTTTAAAGGAATTATGTCATCTATTACAGGAGCTGTAACGCGCCACGTGCAACGTGCCGCGTGATTTTTGCCAACATTTTCTTTTTTATAGATGATTTTTATAGATTTCTTTTGCAAATATTTTATTGTAAAAGTATTTCTTTTATCATTGATTTTTTATAAATGTATTTCATTTCTGGTTATTTCATTATAAATTTTTTTGTTTTATAAATAAATTTTATACTTTACAAAGAGAATTTATAATTTAAAATATAATAAATTTATCAATTATTTATGATATAACAAATATATGATAATTATATAAAAAATTTGTTTATCTATTTTTTTTTTTTTTTTTTTTTACAAAAAGAATTAATACAATAAATTTATTAATTATTTATTATATCTATGTATATATATATATACAGTATCAAACCTTCATATATTGATTCATTCTCTGAAACTAGTTTTTATAAAACTATCCATTCTTGTGCTTTTGCTAAAGTT
>JAUZNK010003955.1:0-10652 GCA_035046665.1 Euphysa ruthae | reverse complement strand
GGAACTATTAGCCAAATTCATTTCACGCGGTCCGCACTCTTGTTTTTCTGATTTGTAAAAAAACTAAAAATGGTATCTATAAAAAACTCAAAGAAACAAATGTTGAATTGATATTATAATCTTTTAATAAAAACTTTACATAGTTCCCATGCATATGTACATTGTTCAAAAACACAATATAATATATATAATATATTAAATATATTATATATATTAATATATTAAAAAGAAAAAAAAAAAAAACTATATATCTTCCTTAAATACTGAAGGGGAACATACTTAGAGTAAATGGTACAAAGCTCAAAAAGAAAAAAATCCTTGTAGCAGAGCCAAGAACAATTTAAAATTACAGTTTAGGTTGTGTTGGTACACAAAAGTTCACAGAGAAATGATGCCATGTCTGATAATAAAGAAAGGAGAAACACAAGAATAGAAACACTTCATATTAAAAGTTTAACCAGGATAATATTTTTAACAAGGCTTTCAAATTTAGTTTTCAAAAGGTCTAGTGGTGTAGTATTTGGAAAGATTTCTTTACTTAATTTGTTCCAACAAAACAGCTTTTCTCTTGCCCAACTTTACTTGCATAAACTCATTATTTCAATGTTTTAAAAAACAGTTACCTGGTGAGAATGAAAGAAGGGAAATGTTATATTTAATGTGGGGTATCAAGAGATTGCCGAGACAATATTTCTAGCACCCGGATAGCTCAGTTGGTAAGACATCTGACTCCCAGCCGTTAGGTTCGTGGTGCAAATCCAGGTACCGCCTTTTCGCTTGCCACGATCATTATAAAAAAATATACATGAAGTTGGAATTAAGAAAGTTATGCAGATTGGCCTCTCTTGCATTATTCAAATTATACTCTGTCAGAAACTAACATAATTTTATGTAATAAGGTGATGTTAGAGTAAAATTTGATTTCAACATCTTCTTAGTAAAATATAAAGACTGAATCACAAATAAATTTGGCACACTTCTAGGTGAGATTTAATGTTAAGAATTACATCACATGTTTTTTTTTTTTCTAAGAAAGTACTTTTAAACCCGTTTTCCACTTGTTGAAAAAGTTCATTAGAAATAAAATTGCAGTGCTCACCAAAAGACTCCAGCAATTTATCAGCCAAGATCTCCTCCAGTTTATAATCAACAAGTTACTTTCTCCTGTTTATAATCAGTGCCATCAAATAATGGTGTTTCACCATCATGAAGTGTATGATCAGCCAATATCTTTTCTAGAGAAACTAACAAAAATAAAAGCTAGGCTTCTTCCAATGCACCTTCACAACTAAAAACGCCACAAAACAGCTACTCATCTTCAACAGCAACATCATCAACACAAATTGAGACTGATAGTCAGTTTTATAATAATTAAAGATTTTGGAAGTCTTTGGAGTGTTAAATCTAATTTAAACAAAGATAAAGAAAAAAAAGACGATGCATGGCGTAAATATCCTCTCGTTTAGATAATGGTGGTACGTAATATTTCCATTAAAATATAGTAGATATTTTACTTTTGTAAGATTTTATATATTACTTTCAGGTGGAAGTGAGAAATTTTACATCTGTTTGTTCGCATGGTTTCCACCTGAATGCGATATTGGCCATTTCCAGATAGTGAAGTTAACTCAACCATCACGTAATCTCAGTCCGTGATTCGTTTATTCAACAGAAACGAGATTATAACTTTTAATAAAACCGAAAACGTCAAAAAATAAAACCGAATAATTGATAGAATAAGGGTTAGTTATTTGTAACATTGCATCACATGTCAAAAAGTGTTGATGTAGGTAACAAAAACCTACCTACCTGTGAATTTTATGAACAATTAAGTTTAGCAGATGAAGGAATAAAATTAAATGAAACGTATAGTAATATTAGTACACCTTCATCATCACCACCACAAGATATACCTGAGAATATACAGAGAAATGCAATGACACCACCACCATTATATATTCCTGCAATGGCTCAAAGAAATTCTGTTAATATGCAAATAAATTTTGTTATTACGTAAAGAAATAAAAAGAATTGAAAGTACAAAAAAAGAAGATACAGATGTTTTCTTTTGCAAAAGTCTGATCGAATCGTTTAAAGATATTTCTCGCAGGAAAAAAAAGGGGCTCAGATTGGAGTGTTAAAAGTTTTAATGGATATCGAAAAGGAATAAAGTTGTATGGTTCTATTTATAAAATCTATTTTTAAATGAAAAACTAACTAAAGAGTTTAATTACTATGTATTTCATGCATTATACTCCTGTAAATATATACTGTTAATATACTTTATATTTCACTTATATTACACTATCATAATAGCGCCTCATTGCCATTCTACTGAACCTTCATTCGAATTAAAGTAGTCACAGCAATCATAACTTACTTCTTTTGCTTCTTTGCTGAAATTGTTTGTCCCAATTTTAGGCATAGGCAAAAAGTTTACACCAGTTTCATCACTTCTATCCCAAGTTCACTGTTCTCAAAAACTCCCCTATCACTTACGCGACCACGTTCTCCTATGTTAACTAGCGTAAATTGGTAGTTAGAATCGCAAGCAGCAAGTAAGATAATGGAAAATATTTTCTCATAATTAAAAAGGTATGGAGCCAAAATTTGCAGGTGTTTGAATTAAGATATGCTGCTTCCCGCCTATAGCGCCTCAACAATTAGGGAAACTCCATTTACGCTTAAATTCATTACAAATAATTCCTCATTGTTCTTGCGTAGAAGAAGTTTTAACATAGCCCTCGTTATTTAACACTTCCCAAATAGCTTTTGACATTTTCTTAATAATTCTACCAACTACTGATGGACTTGTAAGGTATGATAAGGCTATGGTTGTTTGAGCATCTCCTGTGGTTAAAAAACTTAAAGTAATAGCTAGCCTTTCCTCTGGACACATGCTTTCTCCTCTATAATTTACATTATATTTTGTAGGAGCAACTAGCCATAGAATATAATAGAATTGCACGAGATTCATACGAAAGTATCTAAAAGAATAGCTGGTGATCAAAAAGTTGTAAATCTTTCACTAACTCTCTTTTGCTTTTTTGTTCTAAATATATTTTACTAACCCAAATTGCTTTTTGGTTCTTGGTTCTTTTTCATAATCTTCTTCTTAAAAGTACCCACAGAAAAAGTAATCTGCGCAATAATGAGTAATGATATGCTATCGAATGAATTAATTCCATGAAATAAATTTCATTTTAATGGAAATTAAAAAAAGTTTCACAATGAAAAGTTTCAATTCATAAATTTCGAACTTTTTCAACAAGTGGAAAAGGCGCTTTAGCTGAGGCTGGATGTGCTTGTTTTTTTACACTTTTTCAGCCTCAAATGTTTGATTTTTTTATTCTTACAAGATAAAGTTACAACGCAGGTGATGTTATTTCTATAAATACAATCAAATACGTCATAAAAACATTCGAATGTACAGAATTCAAATGTTTTTATTCGATGAAAAGACCATTACTGTAGTAAACACTGCACGATTTACAGAATTTTTAGAATTCAGAATGTTTTCATTCACATTGCTTTCAATTCATTTAAAGTATATCGCGTGTCAGTTGTGTATTTCACAGAGTTTTGCAAATTTTTGATAAGTAAGATGAAGCGCCAAACAACACTTGGCAAGTTTTGTTTCATTAAAACGTTGAGTCATCGAGAGAGCACTATGGAAGTTAAAATTCCTGTTTATAAAGAGGTTGAAACTCGTAGAATAAAATGCAGTTTTTGTGACTCAAAGTTTATCAATGAACAAAGATATAGTATTCATTTGAAATGCAAGCCTGCAAGGTAGGAATTACTTCTGGTGAGATGATGTGGAGGGTGGTGTGGCGGTAGGTTGTATTAAATTTTACTTGGATTAAATTTGTTCAGGTGCCATTTACGAAATTATTTTTGTTTTCATTTCAGAAATCACAAGAAACGTCACAAAAGATAAGGATGACCGTGTCAAAAACATTGTCAAAGAACTTGTTGACGTACCAACTCATGATGATGCTGCTCCAACAGCTTCAATAAAATCGAGCAGACGCGGTCAAAGTCGAAAGGAACAACATTCTACTAATCAAAAGGCTCAAGCCATTCCTGATTACGAGGCCGATGTAAAACAAAACATTATTGCAGCCAAGTATAATGTTAACCGATCTTTGGTTTCTAAATGGTGCAAAGATAAAACAAAAATATTACAACGTGCTGCTTCAGAACACAAGAAAAACCTTAAAATACGACCAGCAAAGAAATACCAAGAACTATACACCTGTTTGAAAGAAGAATTCAAAACTGCTCGTTCAAAAAGTGACAGTGTAAACTTCGGGTAATTTGTGTTCAAATTAAAGATCGCTAGCTCAAATTGGTCGGGTTGATTGGTTGAGCGAATTTCGTAAACGCAAAGGGCGTTCTAAGTACTCCAAGACCCGCCACACGTGGGTTCATCTGGAAGTATTGTCTCGGCAATTTGTTGGTTCTCCACGTTAAATATAACAACTATAACTATGACTATCAAGGCAACCGAAAGAAGAGTTTAGGTATGATTTGATGAAATTACATGGAAAAACAAGAGAAAGACTTATACGAACAGGAAAAGATGACAATTACGATCCAAAGTGGGGTAGATTCACACCAAACCAACGATTCAACGTGAACGAGTCCACAACATCTTTTGCTTTGGAGACTAAACATACATATGAAATAATCGATTCGAAAGAAAGCAGGCACCACAAAGTATGGATCAGTCAACCGGGAAGTGGTCTTGACAAATAATAGTGTACGCTACAAGTTTGTTTCAGATTATTTGGGTGAGCAGCCAATTATTGGCATAATCTTTCTTGGAAAAGGGATGAGAATCACTGACGATGAGCGAAATGTTTGGCATGAAGATGTGCATGTATTTTCCCAGGAGAACGCTTGGGCTGACACAGAGTTCTCATTGGACTGGTTAAAACGTTAGCTCTTCACAATCGAGAAAGAAAACACATACGTTCTCTTTTGTGACAACCTAACAGCTCAAGTTAGTAATGATTTCCAGGGAGCAGTTGCTAATTCTTCAGGTGTTACTTGGTATGGACTGCCTAATGCAACCGATCTTTTTCAGCCAGTTGATGCTGGATATGCAGAGCTACTAAAAGTATTTGTGAACCAGGAGCAAACAAAATGATTGAATGATGATTCAAATGCGGATAAATGGTACTGTAGAAGCTTTACAGCAAAAGAAAGGAGAGTTCTAATTACCCATTGGAATGGAGAAGCATATGAGAGGCTAATCGGGCCAGAATACAAATTATTTCGTTGAAGAATTTTTCAGAAAACAGCTTGCCACATCATTGCAAATGGTAAAGACGATGAGAAGATTCAACCCGAAGTACTTAAAAACTATCAAATACCACTTCCGTCAGAGTTTGTTCAACCAAACTATGCCCCTTCCGAGCAATCTTGTTGTACGCTTGCGATAAAGCCTAGTTATAATCAAATCATTGATGATGTTAACGTAGTTGAAGATAAAATAATTACTGAAAGTTTTCCTAACAAGATTGAAGATCTTTGAGAAGAAGGCGAGTTAATCGGAAGAAAGGAATGAGCATTGTATGAAAGTGGATGGTTCTAGGGAGAAATTATATTTTTCAACAAGAGAATGGGGGAATGTATGATTAGATTTACGAATGGTGATGAAGATTTTGTTGGGTTGGAAGAAACAGATGGTGTCGAAATAATGTTGTTGTAAAAATATATCGTGATATATTATGTGACAGGAAAAATAAATTTTCTTAGTATATTCGCATTTTTTTTGTTCTTAATGGATAAAGGAATTCAGGCTGGGTATGTTAAGTAAGCAATTGTTTTGCCTTTGACAAAGATACATTTTAATAAACAAACAAATAAATATATTAAAGGCAATGATAGGCACAAAAATTGTCTGTTATGGCAATATTGCCATTGTGATCCCTCAATACGATACACACAAGAAAAAAAATAGGAAAAAATAAAGTAAAAAATGCAGTTAATTCCTGTAGACATTCGGTCTACGAACTTTATCAAGTGAACTCAGAACTAAGTGAACTCAGAACTAAATCTTTAACTTCATGCATAAAAGTTTTTGTGGTTTTTATGGTTCTTAACATTATTAAGTAGTGAGTTCCAAATTTAATGTAAATAAAGTTAGGGTTGACGCACATTGAGCAGCTACGCATTGATTAACTCTCATTTTAACAGGAAGCCAATTAGTTTTTGAACTGACCAGTGCCGATATGGAATATATTATTTAAGTCAAGACAGAAACGGATACACTTATTTTGAGCAGTTATTAAACGGATTTTTATTAAATCGTTTAAACCTAAATACCAGGCGGTACAGGCATAGTCAAAATGAGGTTGGAATAATGCATTGCATAGAGTACGTCTTAGATAAGGTGTTATAAAAGATCTTTATTCTATATAAAAATTTTAACTTGGAATTAATTTTATTTAAAACATACAACATATCAACTGGCCGCTTAAAGTTTGGTCTAATATGCTACCCAAGTACTTTACAGATGTATGTTGATTAATAGATATACCTCTATAGTTGATATCAAGAGCGTCCACAGTTTTATCTTTAGTTTTACTAGAAAAAAATAATGCATTTAGTTTTTTTATCCTCACCAAAACGAATACTAAGTTTATTGTCCACAAACCATTCACAAAGTCTTGAAAAGTTCTTATTTAAGACAAACTCAATTAACATCCTTGTGTTGAAAAATAAGGCAAGAGTCATCTGCATAGAGAAGTAATTCACAACTTATTGATTGTGGTATGTCATTTATATAAAGAAGAAACAAGAGTGGACCAAGAATAGAACCCTGTAGGACACCCCATGTAACAAGCTCTTCGTCAGCATTTTGAGAAAACCCCGTGTACTTTAATTTTTTTTGTAATATTGAATATTTGTTAATATTGAATGTTCTTAACAATTTTCTTAATTTTGGCAAAATCCCAGCTTCAACGTTCTTATAAACGAGGTTCTTATGAAAAACAAAACTTGTACGTCGTTTGAAACGTTTTGTGATTCAAGTCTCACTCTTCTATTTAAAAATTTTATATTGCAAAACTAAAACTAGCAGGATAAAAAGTTAAATTGTTACAAATTTATTACTTATTTTATTTATTTCAAAAAAGTACTTTCATGGAAGATTCAGAAGTAAAGAAATCGTTACAAAAGAAGAATTAAATCACGCAGTTCAAAATTAGCACTGCGGTTTTTCGGGAGAGACAATCAGATATAAGATATTACTTCTAATATTTTTTATTGTTTTTTATAGGTTTATTGCAGATTTCAAATACTAAAAAAAAGGGTGTGGGATGAAGATTGTACTCCACCAGTGGTGAAAACAAGGATTTTCAATATTGAGTTTTTGACTCGTTCAGATCAAATTTTGACAATACCTTAAGAAAATTTTCACCAATTTAATTTCGCGGTTGGTCAAAACAATCTTCTTTCTCTTAGGGATTCTGTTTCCTTGGTTTAGACGATTTCATGATATTTTCTTTCGCTTGCCCAATTTTGAAAAATTTAGCTGGTTTTAGCAAGATTGTTAATTTTATGCATTAAAAGTGCTGACACTAACTGAACCCAACTGTCATAGTACAGTAACTTGAAGGAGCGTTATGTTACATCACTAACATGAAAGCCAAATATTTAATTTTTCATCGATAAGAATATGAATTACCTTAAAAACATTAATTTTGGAAACATTTATTTTTGTGACATTTTTGCGATTTATGCAAAATTGCTTAAATTTTCCTACTTCGCAAAAATAAATGTTGCAAAATTCAAATATCTTTAATTTTATTAAAATATCAAACAATATTATAAAACGTTTAAATTTAAATATTTTTAAATAGATTTTGTTTAAGGGAAAGAAGGTAATCGCGAAAATAAATGTTGCAATATTTTAGAAAAGCCTTTAATTGCAGAAACAAACGTCGAAAATTCAGACCTTTTTGGGCCTTTCAATCGCAAAAATTTATGTCTCAAAAATTAATGTATATTTTTCTTTTTCTATATATATATATATATATATATATACAGTATTATATAACTTTTTCGTATTTAAGATAAAAACGTTGTTAAAAACAAAATCATAATAATAAAAATAAAACTAATAATAACAATAAAAGACAAAATAAAATAAAAGACAACAAAAAGAATCAAATAAATAAAAAAATATTTCAAAATGAAGCTACTCTTTGCATAGATTTTGACAATTTTAACCAAACCTGTCGGCTCTTTTATAATAAATTTTTTCGAAAAACTATTTGTTGGCTCACGTCTAAATAATCAAATCCGACAAATTTCTTTTTACTTTTTTAGATTTCTTTTTAAATACTATATGCACCAGTTAGCCAAATCTAGGCGGGTATACAGCTAATGACCTATTATATTTTTCTTTTTGTTTATTTAATTCGACTGAATAATCTAATTATTGTGAAGCTAGAAAGACTATTTTACGTGGCTAAATAGTTTATAACTTCGACAAATAGAATTCAAAAAATGCTCTTACGAACTTCCTGCCAGTTTTTGTGCTTGTTTCTAATGTTTATAAGCTATTTGCCAAAACTACTATCAAGGAAAAAAAATTGTTGGTCAAAAATTTGTTGGTAAAAGCGTTTTTCCTCATAGTGTAATATTTATAAAATAGGTAGAATTAACAAGGATATACAAGATTCTGACGCCAAAAGATGACAGAGTAATGTATAGAGCCAAATGTTTTAGGAAGAGATCAAGGGTTTTTACTCCTGTAAATTTAAATGTCATGGATGGTGTCACGCCACTGAATCCTGCTGATGTAATAAATAATTCAATATCATCATCGAAAACTCGAATAAATCGATACCTCATCACCAAAACGTTTCAAAAATATCTGGTTATATTGTGTACACTGTCGAGCTTTTTAAAAGACTTTCTTGCCCTGAGTATCACAAAAAATCCCTTGTTTTATCAGATATATTGCGACAAGGACTTGCTGCATTTTTGGAACTAAAATGTACAGTATGCAATTTTATTTATAAGTTTTTGTACATCTAGAAAAAAACAGAAAAGGTTTTGGTATTATCAAATGATTAGTTTACACGCTGCGTTCTTTGGGACAGGGTTATCCAGGCCAGTATCAAAAAGTTTATGTCACTGATTGATATGCCCCCACCAATGACTCAAAACAATTAGGACAAATGCAGTAAAAGCATTAGCTCAGGAAACTATGTCAAATGCTGCTGTTGAACTTAGAAATTACAGTGACACAGTTTTTGATATCGGTATTTCGCGCAACAGTCCAGTCAATAAACACTCAAAAAACCCTGAGTGAAATTTGAAGAAAGGCAAATTTTGTATCGTTGGAAGCGCCATTTTTAACGTACATAAAGCCCACCAGAATCCACTTTGGGAAAAAAATTTTATGTTCGATTAACTTAAGGCAGGTATTTTGCACAAATACACTTTTCTTAAAGTTTTCTTACAAAATGCAAATTAATTTTACTGAAGTAATTTTTATGCTGTTGGGGCCAAACAAAAAGAATTTGACACCTAATAGATCGGGGTTTTGAAAAGAATTTTTTTTTTTTCATAAAATTTCTTCAAGGGGTCAGTAAAATTTAACAATAAAGGATTTTTTAAACAAATAAAAATCTTTGGCCATAAAAAATTTTAACAGGGCATGTGAACTATGCGAAAAGTGCACTCCACTATATCTAACGAATGTATTTTAGCCAATCGAATAAGCCTTGCACTATCAAGAGTATTGTAATTCAGTTAACACTTTATTAGGAAAAGCATGTCGAATGTGGAGAAACGAGGCGATTGAGAGATGAAACTGACTTGAATTTTTTTCTTGAACTGCTTCGAAATTACAATCCTTTCATCTATGAAGACTCAAGATTTCGATCCATAATTACCTTTGAAGCTGCCGATGAAAATAACAGAATACATTGTGATGATGCAGAAAACGAAGGAAGAAAGATCCAAAAAGAGTTGGACAATATTGTAGTCAACAAGGATATGGAAACTAATTTTCTGCATAAACTGACGCCTCAAGCAATAAACAATATTCAAAGATAGCTTCATGAGAAATGCAAACAAGTCTAAACTTGGTACAGCTATTCTGAAAATTCATACAAAAATTGATACATATGTTACAGAAAAAACAAAGTATATCATTGATGGAGGAGAATTATTGCCCAGAGTTTTCTGAGAAATACCTTTTACGTATGGTGAGGTAATAAAGAAATATAGAGACTACGTTGAAAGAAAGTACGGTCAAGGAGTCACGGTTGTGCTTGATGAATATAGATCATCCATAAAGGACCATGAAAATCAGAGACGCACCAAATATAATTTTTCAGATGTTGCATTGGAAGAACAGTTTGAAATTAACTGCACGCAAGCTGAATTTCTGTAAAACAGCAACAATAAAAGCACTGCTATTAAAATCGCTGTCAAATTTCATTACTTCAAAGAATCCTTTACACCGATATCCTTACCCTTTTAATAAATCAATGTCGGCCTACAATTAATATCATATTAATCCATGAAGCACAAAAGAGTCAAAAAAAAGATCTGCAACTCATTCTTGAGAATTTGATGTCGACCCTGTCTGAAGATGTGCGTGACAACCTTCTTTTTGTCCA
>JAUZNK010003954.1:0-10652 GCA_035046665.1 Euphysa ruthae | reverse complement strand
TTGCTCAGAAACTCAGAGATAACATGGAAATAAATTTCCGCCAGAGGTGGGAGTCGAACTCGTAACCTTTCGTTCCGAGTCAAACGTCCTACCACTGTGCCAACTCCGCTTAGTTTCATGTTGGTCACAGGTGGAAACAGGTTAGTTTTATATTTTGACAATGAAAAAATATTTTCTCAGTGTGTTTAAATGATTCATTTCGATCTTTAGAAATTTGCCGAAAACGGTTTTTCAAGAAAATTTGTAATCATATTTTGCTACCACTCTTTCTGAAAAACATTCCAAGGTTAGTAATGTAATGACGGTTATCTTACTTCGGGTTTACATTAATGCTAAAAGATTCGCCTGCTCTTCTGTTATGTTTTACATCGTTTATAGACCATTCAGTAGCGTATCTCTATCATTTATGAGAATGGAATTTAGCGGCTTTGGGGTGGTGTCGTAGGATCATGTTGAATAATTAAGTAACACGTTCTTTTACAGTAAAATATGACATGTCAGATTCATTACGGTCTTCTTTTGTTGTTGTTACTTTTTTGGCAAATTAAAACCATATCAGGTGTTACTCTTTGTGCATTATTTTTAAAATAATCAACTAATTCAGCCATAGTATATTTTTCCAAGAGCTTTGACTTTAAAACTTTTCATATGCATTCAATTCCAGTAAATATTGATAGAGGATTACCTGTCAGTCGAAGCGGTATCACATAATATAGTTCCAACTTAGAATGTTCTACCAACTTAAGTAAATTAACCATAGCTCTTTTTTCCATCTCCATTTTTTTAAATTTTTAATTTGGATAGATAATTTTTTTGTTTTTTTGGTTTATTTGTAATTGACCATCTTTTGTTTCTTTTGGTTGGGTTCAGCAGTGCTGATTTTGAGATAAAAATTCTTTTTTCGAATAACTCTTGTACTTTTGCTTCGTCGTCACTATGTCCAATTACAAATTCGTCTATCAGTTTTTTGGACGCTGCTTTCCCTTGTTTTAAATATCTAAGAATATGTTTGGAAAGATCACATGGGTTTCTCATCAATCAATTTCCTGGGAATGTTAAGTGATAAAAGGTTTTGGACTTTACGTAAGAATTTCATAGGTAAAACAAGAGTATGCTTCCAACGCTAAAACTTCCAAAGGTAAAGTATTTTCAACGTGTGGATTTAACCATGCCGATGCATATGCGAAAAGTCAAATTCTCTGATACTCTGTAGTTTATTTCGGTTTTGAAACTACTGTCAACGGAGCTAAATTTCCTTGAAGTGAATTTTTATAGGAGTTTACCTTGATACGATCAGTATGCATTGAATTCCTTGTTTTATGCGTTAGAGCTGTAAATGTAAGAGGCGCTTTCTTCGTTAACACATTTTATCGCCAACAATTCATTTCTAAATGCAGTTTTATCATTTTGCTCCTTTTTGTATCATTCTAAAAAATTTTCAGTAGACAATTTTTAGAGGCGCAATTTATGAACATAATTTTTATTGTTCTGGTGTTCCTGTAAATATTCTCGTAGACTATGCCTTATATATCAAAGTTTCTCCAAGTTTCTGCTATAACCTTCAATTTGTGGAATGCATCAATGTTTTCTATTTCTTCTCTAAATAGTTCAAAGCTTATAATACAAACAGTTGATTTGCTGCATGAAACAGCTGGTGAAAGTAATCACTTTGACATTACTCTAATCATTTTCTATTAACTATTAGAACCCATAATTTAGCCTTTTTTGTTAATTTCAACCAAACATATTATGAGCTTAAATCCTTGTTCCTACAATATATTGTTGTTTATGATATATTATTGGACTAGAAAAATATCCCTTTTCTTGGGTTATTTAACATCGATTAAATGCATGATGTAATACTAATCAAAACTATGGAGACTATTCCATAACAACATGATAAGTGTTGGTTTATTAGCTGATTTAGTTAATTAAATGAGCCAACCTTAACTTAACAGTGAAAATCAATATACCTATGACTATGATTTTGTTATCCAAGGCTAACTTGATGACTCAAAAAACAACTTTTAATATTTTAATACCTGAAAAATAGCATAAAATATACCGAATGTATATCAAAAGTTAGTTAATTTGCATAAACAGAGTAAAGTTTACCTCAGATATTTGTGATTATTTTTAGGAAGCTTGGCCAACCATGAAGTCATCATATCATTCTATTTTTTCTCAAAGTAAATCTTACCTTGAAAGGTAAATAAAAAAATAAAAATCCCATTTCTAATTTCATAATATAACCTGTTTGGATTAATATTGAATAAGATAGGTAATTTACATTTTACATTATTTTGTGACGTATTTTTGACAAGTTTGGTGGCTTTCAACGTTTAATGTGATACGTTAAAAATATTACGTAATCTTAAATCATTTTAATCTTTGTAATCTTCATTTTATGACACTTTAAAGAATTTAAGAAATTTCAAATTATTAATAATCCCCCATTTTGATTTTTTTTTCTTCCAGCCTAAGAAAAACAATACCCCAGCTAATTTTCATCGTCATATAAAAACCAACCTTCAAACCTAGTCAGACTGAAAAAAAAAAACTAAATCTTCATATTGCACTTTGCCCTCTACTGCCTAAGTTTTATTTTATAATGTTAATCTTTTGCAATCCTTGGGAAAATCATTTTTATCTGTTTTAATCGCAATAAAGAGATTCTTGTGTTGAAGCTTCATATCACGTTTAACTTGGAAAATATGTCTATCATTTCCGTATTTAAAAAATCAAATACAAGAAAGCTAAAGTTATGTTGCAATTGTTAACTTTTAGTGCTTTCTTTGCATTTGAAAAGATGAGTAGAAACTTCAAGTGCTGAACTGTTTATTGAACAGTCTCCATTTACGCGAACTAATACTAAAGAAATGAGTCAAAATAAATTTGTAGTTATGCTCAAAATATTTTCGCCAATTTCATTTAAATTTTTATTAGCTTTTTTGAAACTTTTTGTTAACAATTATAAAACGTAATGTGTGAGAAAATATTTTTATATCCAAAGCCCGTTTTTAAGATAAGAAAATTTTTTCACCGCTTCTAAAATGTTTAATTTCTTATCCATAACGAATTTCTATAGACTAATTCAGCATAATGAATTTACCTGTGTTTTCAGATTCCAGTTTCTAGATGTGATATTTCGAATATATGAACATTTAATGTGGGCATTTAACTTTCTGAAAGTTTGTTGTAAACACAAGTTGCTGCAATTGTGTTAGGTCACAGTTATTAGTTGTTAAATTACATAAGAATACGTGTTCCAAGATAAGAACCATGTCGAAACCTTGGAGAGCACAGATTTTATTTCCCACGTTTTATTTTTTTGTGTTTTAGAGTTGGAGTAATGCTCAGATCAAAAGCGCAGAAAAATTATTTTCTTACTTAATAATGTTTTCTATATATTCCAAGACCTGAACAGCAAAAAAAAGCCATTGATGTAGATTTATTGAAAAATTTTGCTGATGAGAAATAGCTCAAGGACTCTTTTCTTATTGATCTACATTTTTCAGAGATATTGGTATTGGAACACATCATAGAAATATAATATGACGTAATTATTAATTTCCAATTTTTCGGCTTTTTCGATTTGGCAAAATGCTTAGATGAAAACGTGGAACCCACCGAAATTTGTGAAAATCTCATGTTATGTTTTTATGATTATAGATCTCATTATAAAAAAGCCTGGTAACACTGTACGCCATAATATTATATTGATATGAATTTTTTTTATCCATTTCTGAAAAAATAAATTTTTCTGAGGTTTCCGTGTGTTATATACTGTTTTATATCTTTGCACTTTGTATAGTAGTTAAGCTTTTCCAAACCAAATACTTCATTATTTGGCTCTAACTTTTTATTTATTTGCTCTGGAAAGATTAGCAGCTTTTTCATGTGCATATGTGTATATGTGTATATGTCTATATTTTTATATGTGTATATTTTTAAATATTTGGTTCCATGGCGGGTTCGAACACACAGCTATAGGATCCTGAGACCAACGCCTTATCGGCCAGATAACGATAATACTCACCATCATACTTTTTTCACAGTGCATCTCTCTTTACTTAGCATAATCTCTAAATTGGAAGACGATTATTTTATTCTGATTATTCAATTGCTGTGTATTTTCATGGAAATTTAAGTTGATCAAAGACATATTGGCTACTTGAAACCAGAAATAGGTTAAATGTTTTACACAGAATAATATTATTTATTATATTTTATATACAGAATAATACTCTAATATATACGTGCTATATACAGAATTAGCGCCTCAGCCTCACTTTAAGCATTGGCATGATAAACGAATAAGGCTGTAGAAAGAATACTAATTGGGTAATACTTATTATCTTTAAAAATTGCGGATTGAAAAAAAAGCTTCCTTAAGCTATCCCTGATAATGTGATATTACCACTGGTTTATTTTTTTTACTGTTTATCAAAGCTCATGAAACATATACCACATATTATTATGTAAGAAAGTCATTCAATTGCAATTCTCTGCTAAATGATCCAATGTTTAAACGATTGAACTTAAGCTTAAGATAAAAATAAAGGATTTTTAGCCAAATACGGTGATTCCAAATCGCGGAAACCTCGGAAAGCACATTTATTTTCTGGGCATTTGTCCAAATCTAAAACACTGAAAAACAAAACTCGTGACATAGAATCTGTGCTTTTCGTGTTTCCCGAGTTATCCGCATTTTCGATACAAAGTAAGTTCAAATAATGATGAATACAAATAAGGACATGAAAAGTTCCCATGTAAATGAAGCTCTAAAAGATTTTGATTGGTTCAATTAAAACAATTAATGCCGTCAAGAAGTGTTCTGCAAATTATGCTGTGGAGAAATTTTCTGAAAACTTTTATATCGCCTGAACAGTGCTTTAAAGAATGAGACATACTTAACATCTCTTGTATCAATAGCACATCTAAACTTAACTAGATTTCGGAAAGATACAATTCCCTACTATAGTTTACTAAATAATTACCTTTCTCTGGAGACCTCTTTAAGATTTCGTTATCATAACAGACTTTGTAAAGTTAACAATTTCGTTGTTGAGGTATTGTTTACAAAATATGGAGATTATGACATGTGATGGTTTATTGCCAACGTTGGCCACGGTATCAGCTACAGATAGACAGCAGTAAACTTTAAATGCGAGTCAATAAATAGCTTATCCACCTATGATACATAATGAAAAGAAAATCTATCATTTCAGCAACAGACTTGTATTTTTAAGGTTTACTTGGTAACTTAGTGTCTGGCTATTCTTCACAGCTTAATCGATTTAAAAAGATTGAACAGTCAATTTTAATAACAAATAAATTATGCAACAAAAGAAAATATAATCGATTTTTTTTTTCACCAAGGGTTGTTATAGCAACATTGCACATGACAACGTATTTTATCAAAGACAAGATGTCATCAATAAAGATGTTCATGAGATGTAACTTTTATGAAATATAAGCACCCTACATCTAGGTGTTATAATGATCTTTTAACTCACTAAATAAACTATCAAATAAATAAATACAAATCAATTTGTCAAGCCATTTAGCAAGAGAAAAGATCATTTTAACACGTATAATGTTTTATGTTAATTACAATAATTAGTTATCTCAGAAGAATTTAAATTTTCAATTAAAATTTCCTTATACAAAACTTAAAATGAATTTCAAACAGTTTACAACAAACGAATTATTAAGTGAAATGTCGATGTCGATGGTTTCACTTGTCAAAAATCCCATTCTTTGTTTTATGATATCTGTACCGCGTTTGCTGATTTCGTTCAATTTTTAAAGAGCTGGCTTGATTTCATCGTCATCTGTTGCCACACTGACTGTTGGTTTTACTGTTGAAAACAAGAGCAAATTCCTTTTACTTTGTGATGTTTTTACAACATATGAGGACAGGTAAAGTAGGCCATTTTCTAACCAGTAATTTTTGGTTTATAATGGTTCTCTATTGACCATATCTTTAACTGCAGGCTCAATACCTTTGCGAATAATGTGCAATGCTCCAATACTGGGGATTTTCCGTTATAGAAATAAAATAACAATTTGAAGGAGGTGCTAACCTATTGAACAATATGTTTCATCCATCTAATGAAGCTTAACTGTCTAATCGATTGATCAAGCTATGTAAAAATTTTACAGCACCCGAAAAGTAGCAATCATCTCCTTTTTCTTTCTGGTACTATACCCAGCTATATCGTGAACGTTTATAAATTTGAAAAGAAGATCATGATTGGCTTGTTGAAATTATATTTTTTGACACTGATTTGTGTGTGCATAGAATATAAATTTTCAACAGATGAAAGATAACTACAAGGCACGAAAGTTATAATCCATTCAACGTTGAACAAAAAAACTATCTATCACCTCATGTGTTATTATGTTTTATGTGTTATTATGTGTTGTTATCAAAAGATAAATACCAAAGATTGAAATTGAACCTGTTTCGTGAAATTATCGCGGATCTTATTTTCTTGGTGTGCAATAGGCTATACATAATATATATCAGGCATTTCTGCACCTGTACAAACACTTTTTAAATCATTAAAATTGTTCACATCAGATATAATTAAAAACCAATATGGTACTGTGATATGTGATACATACATCTACACAAAGAGAGAACATATGGTAAAAAAAAGCAAACTTTATTTTACCCAGTTTAGTACATACTCGTCTCAATTATTGAGTCCTGCCTTCTTGCATTGTTTTTATTTAAAGAATTTATGCCCTTTGCACTAGTGTATAATTTCGTTGTCAACCTGCCTCTTTTTCACAAAAAAATAATACTTTTGTAGCAACTCTATCTATCAACACTAAGAATATGTCAGTGTCAGCTGCCTTGTTGCTCGAAATTGACAAGTGGCGTCAATTAACGCGAAAGTTCTTTATGTGATCATTAATTAAAGTGAAATGTTCTCCTTTCTCGCTTGACTTCATTAACGTAACTTTTGACTTTTTGGAAGAGGAAGGGGTGTTTTATACTTTTTAGTGGTAGGGCCTACGGATCTCGTGGCGCCTCCCACGGAATATTCGGGTTTTAAAATCCGAAGTAGGAGAGTTATAAGACCTCTAGGCATCTTCTTCACGTACCTATATAATTGGAAAAATATTTATGTAGGCGAGGGCGGTTTCTTGTACATATATATTTTGAGCAACTACTAATGTAGGTGAGGGCAGTTTTATGTACGTATATAATTTGGCAAAAGTAAATCTACTTGAAGATTAGGCTTCCATAAGATGTATAATTGGTAAGTATAAATTTACACCCTCCAATGTCCGCAGCTCCCAGACCTCGGTTGTTTTTCAATCAAATGTGAGTCAGGCCAGGTTATACAAAAAGATGACGACAGATAATAGATGCCTATGGCTGAAAGTTGATACCTTACAACTATGTCACAAAATATGTTTAGATAAATATTTTGGCAAACATCCCCAGCAGCCACTTCTTGGTAGAACGCCACCAGTTTCGTGTAGGCTATGTAATGTGATGCTTACAAAGCAGGATCTAGGACTTAGTTCCAATAGTCCTGGACTCTGCTTTATAAGCAGTTATGTTTTCATCGCCTTGCTCAAAAATTGATAAACAATAGGAAGCGTGCGTGCAGAGCATTTGCCCATGTGTTTTGTGAAATGGTACAAACATTCATTTAGAAACACGTCTAATTAATTTCATTCGGGATATATATTCACAACATGAATGATTATGAACAATTGTTGAATGAATACCTCGGAAAATGTTTGCTGGGAATGTGGCCCTTACGGAAGTTGCTAAAAGTATAATTAATGAGCCCATTCAAGAAGCTGTTAAGAAAAGAATATTGAAGTTTTTCCAGCTTAACGCATTTAAAAAAAACGACATTGATCGGGCCATCCCGGAGGCTGTTAAGGAAAGGCTGCTGATGCCTGCCCGGCTTTCTGGCTTTAAACCTTGTAAGAAGAATTAAAAGCCCAATTGCAATTGGATCCCGACGTATACTACGCTCTAGTTGCCGACAACGCCCCAGTGCTTTACACAGACCGAAGCTTCACCAAGAAAGGGAATAAAATCGTCTGAAAATATATAGAGGAAGGTGGCAATGGTCGTCGATTCGATATCGGGTACATGCGTGTTAAGATTTCTAATTTCATAAACAGCTTCAATTTCAATGTTTTACTTACTTCGCCAGGAAAGTTCAGGAATAAAGGTTGGATACTACCACTTTCTTTTCTAGGTATAGATGAGTTAACATGGGTGTAAGTTGCCATCCATCAATTCACAAAGAGTCGCTGTTATAGCTGTATTTTGTTTTCTCCAACTTGGAAGAAATATTTTCCCCTCTTGCGCCTATGGTTAGTATGCCAGTGGCATCAAACTTTTATTGCGTTTGGTTTGAATTAAAGCAGCAATCAGTTGATCAGCGTTGTTAAACTTTATTATATTTTGAAGAAATTGTTTTTTTAGTTCTTTTCAAGCAGAACGGGTTATCACTAGCTTTGATGTCGTTAGAACACGATGCCAAAATTTTATTCTTTGATATAACGATCTCACCCATAGTCTAATTATGAGAAAGTATAAAAACTTGCTGTATTTTCCTAGATTCGACTGTCTCATTAAAACCCCTTCTTACAAGATGAACATTGACAGTGGATCGTAGGTTTTTTATCAGTGAACATAACTTCAAGTCAAGTACATCGTATGAATAACGTGCTTCCATTATTTTTCTGGTTCTTTTTATTGATTCTCATGAAATATATTTCAGCTTTAAGCTTTACTACAAGTTTTCATTGTTAAATTTACATAATATAACATAATAACAGCAGTGTATATAAAATCTCGGACATGTTATTTTCATTATCGTTGTTTTTTGTTATTATGGCTGTTGTTGTTTTTTGTTGTTGTTCTTATTATTTTTATTAGCGAATATTTATACAGGATGTATAACACTTCAGTAAATAAACATCTATTAGCGTGCGTTCTGATAAAAAATATTAGTAAAATCAATTAAAAAAACCTAAGACTTAAATCAAAAATTTCTTAATAATAATAATTTAAAAGTGTTTTTATTTTCAATTTGTTTAATTGTGATTGGAACACCATTAAAGAGTTTGGCTCCAATAAGATCAACGTCTTGCAAATTAGATTTTTTTTTTTTTTTTTTTGTATTTTTCTTGTGATTTTTTTTTTTTTGAAAATAATTACCAAAGTTATAAAACTCTGAAGTAAACTGAGAAGTCAGAAAAAGATCTGAAAGACCTTTTCAACGAATTCAATTCAACTGAATATTTAACGCTTGTTAACAACATAATACTAGAACTTGATAAAAAAAAACTTCACTTTTGACGATAAACGTATTTATTTATTTATTTATTTATTTATTATTATTATAAATACGTTTATCGTCAAAAGTGAAGTTTTTTTTTATCAAGTTATTATTAATTAAAACGTATTAGTGATGACACTTAAAGAATACTAGAACTTATAATACCCTACAGATAAAATAACTTCAGGTCTAATATATGCTAACAAATTTTTTTGAGTATTTTTTAACAAAAATTACAAAAAATAAAATTATTTATCCAAAATCGATTCTTTCTCACTTTTTTTTTTTCTTTTTTTTTTTGTTATGGTATTTGTGGCTGCATTAGGAATAATTAAGGGACACACTTGTTGTAAATCCTTGTTTGACATTTTTATTCAGTCTCTTTTTTTCTGTTTTTTGTTCTCATTTTGTTTTGTAAAATTTTTATGTTTGGTGGTCTGATAGCTCCCATGAAAATTTCATCTCTCCCCACCCTGAGAATTCCCCCAAATAATTATATCTTGGAATAATGCCCACGTACAACTCCTGGCCGGAAAATTACCCCCTGGAAGAGTGCCATTTGGTATTTTTTAACAAAATAAATTTTGAAAGATAAAGTTGGGGAAAAACCCTCACTTTAAGATTTCTCTCTTAGCAACGCCGTAGCAGCGGTTATTGTAGGTTAATTTAGTCCTAGAAGCAGGCTACAAAAGTCCACCCTTCATATACTCTGAAAACTATGCTTACAAAATCTTATAAAAATAACATTAACTTACACAATAAAGTTTGCACAAAGCGCATTTTCAAGAGTTTATCAGATAACGAATTACCGAAAAGACGTTTGCATGGCCATGCGCAAAATATCAATGAATCGCTCAATTCGATTGTTTGGATTCAGTGTCTCAAGAGAGTATTGAACAGCAAGAGAATATTTGAGCTTTCACTAAATTCAGCTGTGCTACATTACAATCACGGTAACTGGGGTATCCGAGCAATTTTACACCACTTTGAATTAGTAGGAAAGGTGACGCCTAAAAAATCCCTTGCGCGTGGCCGAAATGAAGAGGAATTCAAGTGAAAATCGAAAAAAAAAACAAAGGCAAAAGTTCAGAATTAAAATGGTATACTTGCACAAACCAAACAGTGACAGAAAAAATGAGTTCTGTGTTGCTGGAAGTTTCTAGTTTTATACAATTTTATTGAACCTGTGCAATATGATATAGAAAACCTTATTCAGGAACATCAGCAATCATGGCTCCCTTTTAGACAAAAAGGGTTGCACTTTATTCATATTAATGTAAACAGCATACTACCAAAAATTGAATATTTAAGAAGGATTTCAAT
>JAUZNK010003953.1:0-10653 GCA_035046665.1 Euphysa ruthae | reverse complement strand
ATTTGAGCTAGCGTTGCATTACGCAATGAGTTTTGCTCAGAAATTCAGAGATAACATGGAAATAAATTTCCGCCAGATATGGGAGTCGAACTCGTACCCTTTCGCTCCGGAGTCAAACGTCCTACCGCTGTGCTAACTCCGCTGTTCACAGACTAATTCATCTATAAAGATTTGACATCCCCTTTAAATAAATTTATGAATGGCTCCGCATAATCCTCATTTAGTATATTTTCAATTTTTCTTTTTATTTTGTCTGATGAAGTGCCTTTTATTATGATTTTTTTTAATTTGTGTTTTTATAGAAAATATATACATATATATTTGAAAAAATAACACACTCAACACAAGACCATGAATTATCATCATCTAATATTAAAGTGTTGTATGTTTGAACTATCAATGTTATTGCATTTAATATGTATCCATTTGTCATAAATATCATACAAATAGACCTATAATTAGCAACAGGTTTTAAACAGATACCACATAGTAAGCGAATTACCATAACAAAATAAGACAAAAATATTTAAAGACAACAAAAGACCAGCAAAAGTGAAGATATAATAAAAAGAAAGGATAAATTAGTACCAAATAAAGTAGCTGCGATGGCAGGGCTTATACCACTAGTAACAGAAATTATTGCAGAAATGTTATCTGTTTTATGGAGAAGAGGGATTACACGTTACCTTTTCCGACCTTTAGTTTAATCATGGAGAAACCAAACAACTTTATATAGTAAAAAACATGAATATGAAATAAAAAATTAAAATGCAATAAAAATATAAAATAAAAAAGATTTCAGTGACTAAATTTCTATGTACAATTTATAGGAGTACTTGAAATTATTATATTTTTGACTGTATTTTTTGTATTAGCCCCATTTATTTTTACCAGTGACAGGTCTAACTCACAAAATTAAAAAAGTTGTTTTTTTTTCGGGGCTGGAAGGTGAGCTTCCAGCCCCGATTTTTTGCATGAAGGACAGGCGGGCCTCTTTCTGGCCTCTCGCGACCAATTCCATCTTGGTCCCCTCGTCGAGCTTCAGTCTTTTTTCCTTCGCCCCGAGGCGTAGTTCCTCCTTCTGTTCGTGATACCTCCTTGCCTCATTTACTACGGTCTGGAACTAGTCTTGACTTATAGCGCCGTTTTCAAGCGCTTTACTGACCAGGTCGATGACGGAATTGAGCTTGCTCTCAGCAAGCACGCGGATCTGGTCGTGTTTTTGAGCCTTGGCTTGGAGTCGGCGTGTGGCAACCTTGGTTCCGGCACTCGCAATGCCACAGCCGGCAGCAAAACCCAGAAAAATGGGGACTGCCGACGCGGTGACGATGGTCGCGAGAAGACCCGTCCCAACTCCACACAATATAACCCCTGTTGCATAGACCCCAACGTCTATGCCGTCCAGGATATTGACCGAGCGGCGATATTTCATGTATAGGCTCGCTTTGACGGCGACCTTGTCCTAGTCTCCCCCAGGCACACCCTGGTCCTGATGCACCGCATCAAGGGGAGGGTAGACGTACGGGAATTCGTCTACTTTCTTCTCCATTGTGTTACTAGCCCTGGGGCACGTCTCTAAAATGCTCATTCGGCACCGCAAATACTGGACAGTTCTTATTCGAGACCCTCGGTCATCTCACCGGTTTTAACATACTGGTGCAGTTTTTCGGGGTCCCTTGTTTCAAAACTCAGAGCCATATAGCCCTTTATTTTTAGCCTCCAGGGACCCTCCTTCGGGAGGGTTACAGGGATGAACGAATCAAATCTATACCAGCCTTTGTGGGTTGTAGCAATGTGGATAGAGCGATAATTGCTGGGATTATCCTTTAATACTGCCTTGTCGCAGCCCTTGGCTGGGCCACTATATAGCAATCTTAAGAAAGAAAGCCTTATGCCGCCTGCATTTTGAGCAAGACCCCCAATTGGGGCGAGAGTTATCTCTACCTGGGGGTCCTTGCTCACCAGGTTCTCCCTGCTCTCCGGATAGTCCGCGTTCTCCCTGTGGACCAGATTCATCGCGCTCTCCTTTTGGCCCCGGAAGCCCTTGATTGCCAGCAGAACCCGATTCAACTGGATACCCCTGCTCACCCCGAGGGCCGTACGGTCCTCGCCGCCCGGGTCTCCTACAAGACCAGAAGGACCAGCCGGTCCGCGTACTCCCGTGTCTCCTACTTTGCCCGCAGGCCCTCGCTCCCCCAGGTCTAACCGGTATGCACACACATACAACGCTTCGTAGGGGGCTTCTGGGTGAAGAAGAAGGTTGCGTATGAACGTCGTCTTGCCACACATCGTCGGTTCACAGACTAATATTCTCGCTGGGTGCGTCGGTAGGCATGATTCTAATACCCGGAACTCCATGTTCATTTGAAGGCTGCATTTACGTATCATAAACGCAGCTGTTCAGTATGAGTAACGATACGGTGAAAAAGACACGTGTTCTCACGGCCGACGACCTTGCCAGTTTGTTGGAAGCAGCGGTGAACAAGATTACCAACCCTCACACGCGGTCGCAGCCAACTCGACTAAACCTAGACGAGCTCAAAACGAAACAGGACGATGCGATACTTCACCGCGAGTTGGCCCAGGAGAAACAAGAAAGGGTCAAGAGGGCGATTGAGTGCCAAGCGCCTTTAGAAGATCAACTGGCGGAACTTGGGGGGTGGGAGGAGGATTCTATTACCCCGCTCCAGTTGCTCAAGCTTAAAGGCAAGACACCAGCAGCGCGGGAGCAACTAGCGCTACCCGAAACTATCGGCGATAGAACAGAAGATCTGGCAAGGCAGGTGTTAGATCCCTCGCCCTCTACGCGTGAAATGGAGAGGCTTGCCGACATAGGCCTTAAGCTACAGGGTAATATTGGGTCCAACGAACTTGGTGAGATTGAAATACACGGTTACCCCATTCAAGGCAGCAACCTTGGGAGAGCTCTCCGCTACCTTGTTAAGGGCTCGCGAGGTTTTAAGCGGCAGGTCCCGTCTGGGGTTTCTGAGCTAGGAGAGCTACTGCGGCAGCAGGGGATAACCTCCTCAAAGTTTCCGGAGTCGATCCGTCCGCTGCTGGGCGGTAAGTCTGGCAGGAGGGCGAAGAGAGTGTCGGGAACACTGAGCGATTCATTGCAACTGATGCAGTCCCAAACATCTGACGACGACGATGAAGTTGATGCTTTAGCCCAAAATCTCAGTGCGCATTGGACAATGGGTGATAGTGGCGACCAACAGGGGAGTGGTCTCCTGAACCAAGCGATGGACCACGTTGAAATAGGAAACCATGTTGAGGCATGGGATGCTTTGAACGAGGCACGGCAACTGAATGTCCCACGTGAGAAGTTGAAGAAGGTCGAGAGTTACATCGCCTTTCTTAGAGACAAAGCCCTTCTATGCTATGCATATACAGACATGGCGATGACTTTCATCAACCTGCCAAACAAGGACCGCTCTGTGCTTCCAGAGCAGCGTGGGACGGGAAACTACTCGGTTAAGCTCGCGGAGACCCTATTCTTTCCGGGCGACTGGGAAGCCTCCCTGGTGTCTGCGGACATACCTTATACCTGGTATAACGTCACGGAAAAGAACAACCTGTTGGTCCTACCCGAGAACGAGGTCCGCTTGACCCCAGTGAACTACGTCTCTGCTGCAACTCTAGTAGCAGCCATTAGCAGGCTCCTCGGGCAAAAACAGGCGAACCCGACTGTATCGTTAAACCCCCATACCATCAGGGCGACCGTCACGGTAACCAACGATCACACTCTCTCAGGCCAAATACTTGAGCTTCTGGGTTTCCCAGCTGGGACAAAACTCGAGGTCGGAACCCCCGTGAGCACCAACCTTGTTGTCGTTAGTGGGGGTGTGTACAGCCTCCTAGTATGCTTCAGCATTATGCGGAACACTGACGTAGGGTCGTTCTAGGTCCCATTGCTTGTGACAATACCGCTTTGAGATGCCAGTCCCGGCTATATTATCCACTGGGCAGGTCGCAGACACGACTACAAAGCGCATGTATTGAACACGTGGTCGTTCCAAGGCATTGAGATTGATGCTAGAGACAGGCACGGTGAGAGCATAGACTTCAACCAATACGACCTGCGGATCTGCATCCGCAAAACACGATGAGAGTTCCTGTAATGCTCACCACGGACACAAAAAGCCGCCACTAACTCCATCGTCATTACCAAGCAGGTGGAGCACTGCCCCATTACGTGCAAGGAGGTACAGGCTTCTTTGGTGACACATGGGGTGGGATACAGCGCATGGCAGCCCCCGTAATAAAAAGTGTTGCCAATGCTGCACTCCCGATGGCTCTACAAGCCGTTTCTGCGGCCCTTTCCACGAAGGGCCCCATAAAGGAGCGCCTAAAGGCCCCGGCGCAGACAGCAACAACCAAGGAAAACCTCATGAAACTTGGTCGTGTTCGGCTCACCGCTACGCGCCCGCTGGTTCTGTGAGTGAATGCAGGTCACCGAAACCATTAGCGTGAGCATACCAAAAGCACCGGCACTTGCGTCTCCCATGTTAGAGACGCGCACGTTTTCGTGATACGTTACCCAATGGACGCTGTTCATGAGAAGAGCTATCTTGATACACACCTGCCCTAGCTTACGGGCCTTTGGGTTGTCCCACCCAAACGGACATCATCCGCACCTACCACGAGCTGGTAGATGCCAAGGGTGATCTCGACCACGCCAACGAGCTACGGTTTGAAACGGGGGCTGAAAGAGACTTCGTCGACTTCTCCGGCTGCTACGTTGAGGTCCAGTTTAAGGTCGTTCGCACAATCGGTATCATTGTAGCAGGCGATAACCTAGGGCTCACCAATTTGTTCGCCCATGGATTGTTCGAGAAGGTCACACTCACCGACAAGAGTGGCCGGGCCATGTCCAATACGGACGAGCAACGATACCACGCTACTCTCGAAGAACAAGAACTGGGCCTTGAATGGTGCAGTGCAGCTCGAGGGATGGTATTCAGACACCCCAGGCCAGTTTGAGACAAAAAGTGCGGCCAACACGGGCTTTGTTGCTCGACAGGGTCTTGTGGTGGCAGCGGCTGCAGGCGATGCTACCCTCACGATAACTGTGGCGTTTCGCTTATTCTTATGGATGATGCGCCAGAAACGGCTGCTCCTAAACAACATGGACCTCCGACTATCCCTAATTCGAGCTAAGCCAGTGTTCACTCTCATTGCTGCCTCCGCGGTTGCTGGGGCTCGTATCCGGATTTGCGCGCTGGTTTGTCAAACGGAGGGAGCTGACACCTGCAGCTATGAACTTCAACATTGAACGGATGTCCAAGGAGCGGGCGTTCTACCCTTTGGACCGCACCCTGTTCGACCAGCAGCAAAAAACGGGGAAGAACCAGTTCCGGCTCAAGGATATCTGGAGTGGCCCCTTGCCCCACATGGTATTAGCCGCTGTGCGTACAAGCGCGTTCGAAGGAGCCATCGACCAGAATCCATACAACTTCGCCAACTACGTGTTTACATGTCTGCAGCTCACAGCAGGCTCAAAAGAGGTGCCCGAAAATGCATATGAACCGGTCTTTAACGGCACTAATGTGACGGGCTCCTCTGTCGCGTGAGAATACCTCTCCACATCAGACAAGGCCTGGGGGCACGACGGAAACCTCTTTCTTTAGCAGCGAGAGTAGAGGCTGAGCAATGTCGCCGAGAACAGGAGCGAGAAACAAGAGCAAGCCAGCTCCGTGCTGGCAGTTTTTTAATGGCTGCAGCATCCTTTTTCGTCGTTCTGGTGTGGCACCAGCAAATTTAACAAGCCCATCTACCTTTGGTTTGGTTCAGTGGGCTGCCGGAAGGCGTTGCTTGCCGTTAACCACGTCGACAGCTATGCTGTGGAGGAGCGGGTCGGGGCGGTCTTGAGCACATAATCTCGCTCATGCTTCGCCCCGCGGGCGAGAGTTTCGAGATATTGCTTATTTTTTTGTATAGTCTATGATCGTGGACATTACCAAAATGACTCTTGTTGATGAGCTCTACTGTGCTATTGTCGAGGTCGGTGCTTGTGCCCGGAGGAACAAACTCGCAGGGCCAATAGCTCATACTCTGACTGACGTTGCTCAAAAGTCGTCAGACATGTGGCGGCGAGACGAGAAATCGGCGATGCGGTTCGCCGATGGGGTTCTCGCCGTTCCAACGGACCTCCGTGTAGCAGCAGCAGGGATGCAGCAACTACCAGAACCCACCCGATGAGCATGTTTGAGACTAATCAAGCTGCTCGAATACATGGCTTCGCCGCTGCTGTCTTCAACTCGACAATACGATGGCAGAAAATAAGCCAAAATCCGGGCCACTGACGGCTCCAGAGCTCAGTAGTGCTCTCAGCGAGGTTTACTGTGCACCGGAAGGTTTTCAGGGCATCGCCGCCCTACATTCGAGACTACCAAAAGGCGCGGCCTCAAAGAGAGGGTTCGGGCATGAATAGCCAGTCAGGAGGTGGGGCGATACATGCAGACAAAACCTCCTAAAGCAGACTTCCCCCATTTCACCGAGGATCGACCGAGTAAAATGCACCAAGCCAACCTTTTCTTCCTCCCACTTGACCGGGTGAGCTGCAAGACCTACAAGTATGCTTTGACACTGGTAGACGTGGCCTCTTGCTACAAGGCTGCCAGGCCATTGACGTCTAAGCTTGCTGATGAGGTTGCCAAAGCGTTCACGGCTATCTACACAGACGGGCCGATATCCTGGCCAAAGGCACTAAAGGTAGACGACGGGCACGAATTCAAGGGAGCAGTGAGCACGCTCATGTCCAAACACAGTGTTCGAGTCTGTCGCGCACAGCTTGGCCACCACAGGACGCAGGCGTTTGTTGAGCCCTTCAATCGCCGGCGGGCTGAACGACTCTTTCACGGACAGGCCGAGGAAGAGCTAGACACCGGTCGTGACAGTCGTAAATGGGTATGAGTGCTTCCCGCCGTAGTAGCCGATATGAATGCCGCACGGACCCGAATGACAGGCCTACCGCCGGCAGAGGCCGGAGGAATGCCTAGGGTCCCGCTGGTGGCCGTAAAAGCCCCCTACCTGAGAAGCAATTGCCCATTGGCATGTTGGTCTACATCGCAACCAACGAAGAAGACCCAAAGGACGTGGTTCGTCGCCGGGCGACCGACCCGTGGTGGACACACAAGCCCTACCCGATCTTGCTTTGAGTGTCTGAGCCAAGACAGCCTGTGCTCTACTACACCGCCTTCTCGAAGCATGGGTTTACCCGTTCGCAGCTAATGCCTGTGTCTGTGTCTCACCAGAATTGACAGCCATCATCGACCCCATTGACATCGATGGCCTCGTTGGTTGACATGTCGTCATCTCCGCGTTTCTGCCAGCGGTTGCATGAAAGGCAGGTGAGTCGGAAATTCCAGTAGTAATGCCTCTGACTGTCGTCCTCCCAGTCAATGCTGTAGGTCTGTCCATGGCATTTCGTGCAGCCTTGGAGCAAGAGGTCAACGCCGCACAGTGTGCACTGCTTGTCGGCCTGCTGGATCATGTCCAACACATGTTCTACGGTGAGCTTGTAGTGAGCTCCTGTGTATTTGGGGCGCCCCTTCTGCCTATCCTCCATCACATAGCGTTTCAACCGAGCCTAAATCAGTGTACGACTGGGGTTCGCTTGTAAGGCCGTAGGAGTAAGGGGCCCCTTAACATCGCCCTGTGGTAGGACTCGCACGATCTGGTCCAACTGTCGCACGCGTGACACTGTGGTTTAGACAGCGTACTCACCCATCTGCTGAGAGAGTGGTCTACGATAAACAACTGCTGGCAATTCGAGCTGACCCTTGTGTTCGATCTTCCAGACCGCCGCTTTGGGGCGCCACTCGTAGCCCGGTTGCTTGTGCCGCCACTGTCCATAGCGGGAATGATCCTCGACAAGCAAGTCTTTGACCTCCTCGGGGAGGGCCTTGGTGTAGATGGCGTCTGTGCAGACCCGGAGGACGTCTTCCTGAGGAAACCGCCAGAGCATCCTTTGGAGTGTGACGTTGGTATTAGCAAGGACGAAGGCCCTAAGGTGGAAACACTGGGCTCTCATCTTCGGTCCCGGTACTTGATGAAGTAGACGTCGTCGGCTCTTTCGAAGTTCAGGAGCCTGTCTGTGCCGCCGAGCGTTTTGCACAGGTAGGCAGCTCCGTTGGGGTCGCGGACGATGATGGACGATTCGTCACCGTGGCGCGCACATTTGCCCACGAAGCGAACTGCGTGATCTTAGGCAGGGAACTTGATGCAGGGCCTCACGCCGACGCTGTGTACGACCTCACAAGCTGTGATTTGTACCAGGTCTCCTGAGTCGAGGAGGTCGCAGAGTTCTGGGGTCGTGATCCAGCCCTCGTTCTCCCGCAGATGCTCTCCCACGCAACCGACAGTATACGGGTGCGTGTTCGGAGCAAACTCCTAGGCAGAGATATGGATGGTGCCTGTAAGCCTGAGGACGTCGCTCAGATGCACACTCTCGACATTCCCTCGACGCATCAGTTGCGTCGGGAACCCATACACGCGCACGAGATCCATCGCGTTCCCGACCCAACCCATGAGAGAGTCTTCGCACGCCAGATAGGTGGCACGCATGTCAACATGGTGGTAATGACCTGTCCCACCTGCGGCGTTTTCGCTGTTCCACACATTGGCCTCTACCTTGGCAGCTTTCCAAGCGGGTCGGTGATTCTCCCGGGTAGGCTTAGTCTCCTCCCGACTAAGCCACTTCCCGAAGTAATAGGCTGTAGCACCACCCATCGAATGAGTGACCTTGTGGTATTCGGCTTCAAGCTTTTCAGGAAGGCCATCCTGGGGGCTTGCACATTTTTCATCTTCGAAGGCCTTGT
Organism: Euphysa ruthae; assembly: GCA_035046665.1. Classification (NCBI taxonomy): domain Eukaryota; kingdom Metazoa; phylum Cnidaria; class Hydrozoa; order Anthoathecata; family Corymorphidae; genus Euphysa; species Euphysa ruthae. The sequence goes on along the minus strand of JAUZNK010003953.1, from coordinate 1,831 downwards.
CAATCGCAACGGCTGCCGAACTGGATTTCCAGAGAGAACCATTACTCCCTATGAGACAACCAAAGCCGGGTAGTCGAGGGGGTGGCCCTAGCCGCGAACGCCACCAGGATCTCACGTGTCTTCTGGTCCAAGGTCTTCAGAGCCGCGGTCGACCTCTTCTCACAGCCTGCGGCGTGAGACAACGCAGCCAGGGTCTGTTCGGTTTCTACGTCCAGTATGTGTACCTGCTCGACCTTTGGCGGATCTGTCGGAAGATCTGCCCAGGCGTGATGGTTGTGGCATGGGACAATAATCTTTGTGTGGGTGGTGTATTTTCCGCTATCCCACAAGCTGTCTCCTAAGAAATCAATAGCGACCAGCTTAACTTTGAGTGCTGTCTCGAGGCCGAACATGTCATCACGAGAGCAGCCTGTCTCAGCAAGCTCCCTGTCGAACTGTTCAAGGATTTGCCTGCTGGTACTTGGGTGTCAATCCGCTGCCGGTGCGAGTCATCTTGTTCCGGAAGTGGTCGACGACGTTGCAGACAAAGCAGTTTACGAACTCACCGTCTTCATCTGGAGCCATGATAGGGCCCGGTTCGCCGCTCTGTTCAGGAAGCGGTCGAAGCTCATATCGCACGAAGACAAGATATTCCCTCCCCTTCTCCCAAATTTGCTGGTCGATACCATGGAGAGCACCAGCCATGATCTGATCTTCACGAACCACAGTCTTCCCGTTGATGCGGTGGTCGGAAGCACCTTTTTCCTTAGTGACGGGAACCAGGGATTCTTTGACCACCTGGCCCTTAACTGTGGAGAGCTTGTAACGCTGGTCCGGGTCTAATAGTTCAAGAACTACCTCACTTATTGCCTTAGTAACTCGGAGGTCCTCATTCTCAAACAAGACCCAATACACCGCACCGTCGTCCGTGATTTCGGGTCCTCTTTCCAACGGCCGGTGTTCGAACGGACAACCATCAACGTCTTCCCTGATCTCCTTGCGGACGGTCAAAGCATCCGTCTTCACGTAGTTGACTTCTGGAAAGAGCATTGCGGTATTTTCGACCACGAGACTGTAAATCATTTCTGGGTCAAACTTGGCCTGTATTGGCGCTTCCTCAAAGAAGGCCAACTCTTTGTTGGTTAGTGGCAGGTAAGGTTTGTCCTCCTTCGCCGGCGAAGGAGGACAAACCTTACCTGTTCTTCTGCCTGAGCGGAAAAGGCTAGAGGGGCTTCAACAGTGTCCTCTTAACAGCCTCCGGGATGGGTCTGTAGAGAATACTCTCGACAACACACATGAGAGTCTCAAACTCAGCGAGTAGCTGCTCGATGTATTCATCCATGGTTTGCTCCTTATCCACGGTGGGCGGTCTATGTGTTCTTTGTAACTCGGTATACACTAGTCAGACTAGCCTCTAAATGGAAATTCTCAGCTGGGCTAACACACTAACAAAGTCCTTACGGGCACGCTTCTCGGTATCTATAAGCTTTTGTGCTACGCGATGGGTTCCACACGACCTACACCGCAAAGTTTCTGACCCTGTCCCGACACTATAGTGCCGACAGGGAACAGGTGATTTTCGACCCATACAGAGCTGTTGGCGATGCGTATTACAGTATTCGTATACACAGCCCTTGCTGCAGATCTCAAGAGAGTTTACTTTGAGCCAAGGGCAAACAGTAGTCGTTCTCATTGTCTCGTATGACAAGAGTTTACAATAGAGGATTTTCTCATATGAAAAATTAACCCCCTACGGGCATAGACCGCCACGATGCTGCTGTTAGTCGTAGCCACGTTTCTACTAGGATCTGTAAGATGCCTCGACAATTGTGGGCTAATAGTAACGGCCACT
>JAUZNK010003952.1:0-26807 GCA_035046665.1 Euphysa ruthae | reverse complement strand
ATATATATATATATATATATATATATATATATATATATACCAATCTTTAAATTTGGTTTGATTATTCAACTGCGGTTTCATACATAACATACAATATACATACTATACAATAAATCAATTAAAAGATATGAAAAAACTTTGCTATTAATTAAAAACGTAACCGAATCAGAGACATAATTTGGGGCGAAAGTGTCCAAATATTATAATTTATCTTAATATTTTTTTTCTGAAACAGGTGAAGTATGTATGTATGGAAGTTAAAATAAATGTATTGAAAAAAGTGCATAATATCATATCATATGTAGGTAGAACACTGTTTAAAAATTGCTAACTAATAACATTTTTTAAATTTTGATATATCTGAAAGAATAATAATCGGTCCTCTTAACTAAGTCCTCTTAACTGAGTTGCTACTGATTATTTTTTTTAAAGTTATCTTAATAATATCTTAAAGTGACTTGCAGATGTATTTCATGAATTTTACAAAATTAATGTTACTTGTATATCATACATTATGGGTTCAGAAACCTACTTTACCCGATGCTAACTGTTGTTTTCATGGAGAAAATATTTTTGAACCTTCAAACCTACACATAAGATTATCAGTATGGGGGTTGTTCAAAAACAAGCAACTGAAAATGAAACCAATGCCACCTTTAAAGATGCTGTTAATTCTCTCTGGCCACATAGAGACCTGTCCAGGACCTAGAGCCAGATGTTCGCACTGAGAAAAATGTTTTCAATGAAATATTGACAAAGAGTGTATAACACCTACTATTGTAAGTTCCAAAATCCATGTCTGAGTAACATGAACACTAATATTTGTAACTTATTTTTTGAAAACCCAGACAATTTATCAACCCAGACAAGGATCTGAAATCAATATGCTGAAAATCTGGCTCTGACATTTTTCATCAAGTTAGAGACTTAATAAGGAGTTTTGACCAAATCAAAAATATATTATTAAACTCTGAGATTGACATCTTTGGTTTGAGAGAGACTTTTTTTACTGAAAATGTTTTGATATCTAAAATATTCATGGCGGAGTTATAATATTTTACGCAAAGATAGAATATCTGGTATCAGAGGAGGCATCTCTATATACTTAAGACATGGCATAAACTTTGTTTGTCATTTTTACCTTGAATAATGTAGACTTTATTTATTGAAACAAACCAACCATAACAAATCATATCGTTGAAACAAAAGAGTTAATTATCTTAGGCGATATAAATGCAAGCTATAGAATTAAAAATATTTATGTCAATTTTAAAAAGTTATTTGCTATTATTGGCTAAAAACAATTAATTACAAAAGCAGCACAAATTTCTCAAAAATCATCAACACTAATCGATATAATTCAAACAACTAATCCAGAAAATATATCTCAGTGATGTAATACCAAGTAGCTTGAATGACCATGCCTTAATTGGGTGTGTTTGGAAATTAAATAACTTTAAAAGGCCCCCGAAAACAATATCGTTTAGAAAATTTTCTAAACATGACTTTGCAACTGTAAAAGAACCATGAACTGGGAAAACGCTTTCAATAATATTTGTCCACAAAGATCTTGGGCTCATATTTTTGCTGTTATTGACTCTTGACAAACACGCTCCTTTTATTAGCAAACGTGTAAAAGCTAAATATTTACCTTGGCTTAATGTAATTATTAAAAAGGAAATGAGCACTTATGACGGCCTTCATCGAAAAGCATGTAAATCTCAGTCAGAACCAGATTGGGTGGAGTATCGAAAGAAAAAAAACTTAGTTATAAATGAAATAGAATAATAAAAAACGATTTAAACAATAATGCCAAAACCTCCTCAAAGCTTAATAAATTAGAGAGGTCTTTCCAAATAAAGTAAAAGGGAACATCAACCCTATTACTATCACAGTGGATAACCTAAAAACTGCAGATAACACATCAATAGCAAATTTGTTTGTAGCATTTTTCTCAAACATCGCCCAAAGGTTAAAATCGAAAATATTCCCTAAAACTAACTGTATATGGCCATACAATACTCCATTACCACCATTGACATACAAAAAATTTACGTTTGAAACCGTTAAACCAAAAACAATTTTAGAATTTTTACAAAACCTAAAATGCAACAAAGCAGCTGGGCAATCAAGTTTACCTGCTGACTTCCTAAAGGACATTGCCTTCGCCATAGCAAAACCGTTGACACATTTCATCAACAAATCAATTTCTATAGGAAGTGGGAACTGAGATTTCAAATTAGCTAACGTAATGCCAATATTAAAATCAGGTTCCACAGAAAATGTTGGTAACTACAAATCGATGAGTATCTTGCCAATCTTGTCTAAAATACTCAACTCAACTGATGACTTATCTCGAACAAAACAATTTTTTGTCAGAATATCAGTGTGGTTTCAGAAAGAAGTGTTCAACAGAGCTTGCTCTAACTTTGCTTGTAGACACAGTACAAAAAGGAGTTGATAAGGGTCAGTACACTGTGATATTTTTAGATCTGAGCAAAGCATTTGACACCATTAGCTATGCAACTATACTCAAAAAAACTACTGATTTTTGGCCTAACAGGTTTAGCCTTATAATGGTTTACCGATTACTTGTTCGATTGATCGTAAAGTTTTTCGATTGGTGATGGAACATCTAAATACCAAGCCATACTATACTATACTATCGGAAGAGGCCACTTAACCAATACTACTTAGGGCTAAACAGACAAATTGTGTTCCTCATAATATTAACATCTGTTTTTGAGCTTGATAGAATGTAATTTTAGTACTAATTTTACTAAATTGGCCGTTAAGTCTACAAATATAAATTGTTACACTAACATATTGTAGATAAAGATTACTTTAGCACTGTAATTTTGAAATAATGAAATATGCCAAAAAAGCCAATCTTGAGGATTTAAATACATATGCCTTTTTTAATGGTTTGTATATAGTATTTATATTATTCTTAAAGACAATTTCTTCAACTTTAAATTGCTTTTTACAGAATAAAAAAAAAAAAAAATATTAAATATAGATCTAGGTATATTATTAAGTTGATACTCTCGCTAGGAGTTGAGAATATATAAGTTGCGAGATCAATCTCAAAAATAATGTTTATATTACATAGGTATATTATTAAACTATGTACAACCCACTTTTCTGAAAAGTTTCAGATAAAAAAAAAAGTTCAATTCTGCTGTGTACAGGTTTAAAAAAGCTGTGACTTTAAAACATTTATTTTGGGTTTATACGTAAAAAGGGGTTATTGCACAAAAAATACCCAGTTTTTAGACTTTAACTGAGAATAACTACTATGTGAATTGTTATAACAGTTATTTAGAACTTTATAATATAAAGAACTTTATAATATAAACTACATTTAATGTAGCTAAATGATAAATATAAGGTTCACAGTACAGAAATTGTTAGGTTGCAGAAATTGTTGGGCCATCAAATATAAATAAACGATGAATTAATACAACGTATTTCCAATGTATTTTTTAATATGTGGCTAACAAGTGGCTTATAGCTAGTTTATCATTGGTATCCTAGAGGGATGGAACTTGCATCTCAGTGCCAGATACCAAAGTTTTAATCGATTAGTCAGACAACCTTTGAGACAACCACTAATGTTATTGCCACATGATCGAAAAAATTTATTGACTGATATTAAATGGTGTTGTTAGCACCAGTTAATAGATCTTCCTGTGTAGATATTATAGCTGCTAAAATTCTGAAAGTTAATGGGCTAAGATTTGGATAATTCATAATTAACAATTCTGCCGTGAAGTATATTGATAATAGTGAAACTAAAAATCAGAAAATTCTGCGAAAATTTTGTTGTGTAGTTTGCATGTGAGGTATACTTTATAAGTACCCCAAAGCTTACTATAATTTGGTCAAATTTTCCTTAAAATCCATACAAAATCTGGTTGAGTAAAAGACAAAAGTTATATGTAAAATTGCAAAACAAGAAACTAACTACTAATATATAATATATATTTCATTATTGATCAAATTAAAAAAAAACAAAAACTTTAAAAGTTAAAAATATTAGTTTGCAATATTTTTTGTACTAGAGTGACTGATCAAGTGTATGAAAAGAGTTATGGACCAAGATTTTATTGGTTATTAAAGATTGGTAAATGTAATTAGGGGAGGTTTTTAGGATTGTATGAAAAAATTCGAAGGTCGAAAGTTTTTTGTTTCAGTAATTTTACTCTTTTTTCACCCACAGAAGCAGTAGCCTCATGAAAAAATATAAGCTAATAGAAAGCTGATAAAAAACAGGACACTTTTTTAAAAATCTCTGAATTTGGCATTTTTGCGGTAATTGCGGTGGGAGTTTACAATAATTTATTTCATTTATTTCTTTTTTTTTTTTTTTTTTTTTTTGCAAAATTCATTAAAATTTTATATTCTTTTTACAGAATCGAAATGATAGTCAAGTCATTTTTAAAAGAATTTACCGAACTATATACCACTTTTCTCAAATTATTGTGAATTTTGCAGATGAAAAAAATGAAGCTTATGTTCATGATATGTTTCAAACGGCTGTGAGTTACATGACAATAAATAAGAATTAGATAACCAAATTTATTGTGACTGACTGTGAGTTTTAACATAAACATCCTGCTATTGGAACCTATCTATGCTTGAGAAGATGGAAATGCCAAAGGGAAATTTTTGTACTGTTTATATACATATATTAAATTGAAAATAAAATCTACAAAAATATTTTCCAATTTTGTAAAGAAGTTTAGCAATTTGAAACTTTCATTATTACATAAATGAAAAAAAAAGCTTGGGCTCTTTAAAATTAAAAAGGGGAATTTAGCAAAAGAAAAATACTTATAATTTATAAATAATTTATAACTTAATAATTTTAAAGACTTAAACTCAAAATAAATTCTATGCAAAGGGCTTTTTAGCATCAAATCATGTGGTTTCGTGATTAAGAAACTAGAAAAAATTGTAAACAATTTTTGATAAAAAAAAATAGTAACTGACCTTCATTTGGTCAAATTTAACTCAAAATCCATCCCAGTATCAGTTGATTTGTAGCTGTATGACAACTTGCGTACTAAAGACTAGATTTATTTAGGTTTTATTATTTACCAAATTGAAAAACAAAAGCAAAAAGAAATTTCATGAATTTATTGATATTAGTTATGTAGCAATGAAAATGTTTTTTAAAATAAATTCAAATTTTGAAGAACAATAGTTGAAAAGAATTTATGAAAAAAGAAAAAAGAATACTTCCAATTTTTTTGGGATTTTGATGAAATGCTAGGGTGAATTCATGAAACAAAATCTTTATTCCTGCTATATTGCATAAAATTTTTCAGAGAATCTTTCACTTTATAAAAAATGCTTGATTTTGAAATATTATTTTCAATTATTTGCTGAATTTTTGAGATTATGATTATGATCTAAATGATTCCCAAATCTGTATGTGTATAGCAGACTTTTAAACAGGATAATTAGCTATTTACAAAAACGACTTGCAAATGTAGGCATAAATATTTATGCTGATGGATGATGATAAAAATTCATTAGCATTTTTTATCATAAATTTCAAATATTAGTTTAGTAGCAATGTCGAAAATTTTATCAGCACTGTTTCCAAAATTGTTCATAAAAAAACTGGTAATTTTTAAATTGAGAAAATAACAGGTGCTGTAAAGCAGGTTAAACTTAGTGAGATGTTAAGCTTAGATGGAGAACTTCAGAGAATACACCATGTTATGTAGCACAGCCTTAGCTGGCAATAAAGAGTTTTTCAGATGATCAAAATAATCAGAGTATGAACGGAATGGTTCAACTATATGGCTGCGAGTCTTGGTTGGTATCTTAAATACTCCACAAATTGTCTCATCTAACAAATTAAAGTTGATTTTGGTGAGCTTCTTGTTGGCATACTAATTTACTATGTGACCCGCTGCTGTTGGTTGATTTAATATGTTTACGAATAACATGTTTAGTTTTTTTTTGTAGAGGAATGGCCTTTTGCTGTTATTTTCACTTCATTGGACTATCTTTTATCATGTTGTATAACTCAGTTCTGTATTGAAGAAACAACCTCTTTTCTTCTGATTTGTTCTATGCTAGTTTTTGACATTGCGATTTTAGCTTGGTTCTATTGTAGTATTTGATGTTTTTTTTTTTATGTACAGATATTTGAAATTTTTAGTTCAGTGCATAACATTTTAGTATTTTCCAGCATTTTGATGTTAAAACTGTCCATATGCTCATTAAATTATGCTTCTAAGTACATTAAGACGGTGAGTTCCTTTACGGATCCTTACATTCTCGAAAGTAATTAGAAAGGTTATACAGCTGTGAAAACTTCGCTAAAACCCTTCATCAAATCTGTAGACTATGCTGATTATGGTGATGATGTTGGCTTTTAAAAAACTGTACAGAATTGTTTTTTATTTTATAGTGCTTAAAAACTAATTCCTTAATTTTTAACCTTTTGTAAATGCTGCAAATGATTTATAAGTGCGCTTTTGAGAACTTTCTTAAAGGTTTCATGACAGTAGCTTGCTTTTTTTAAAGCCTTTGATGAATTAATTTAATTCAATAAAAGCCTCAAAGGTGGTTCTGGGACTGACAGGCCTGTGACACTAGTATTATAACAATCCTTTGATTTTAATATAATTTTATGGACACTATACAAATTCTGTGTTCTAATTTTGATCAAAATTTTATGCATGTATCTGAAAACTATAGGCCTGTTTTAATTATTTTTTTTACTCTTGTTACCACTTTCATACTTGATAGTTTTTAACAGGTGCCTTGTTCTAAAATTAATTTCTGTTCTATAGATAATTGAGTTATAAACTGATAACTGTCATCTATCTATGTCATTTATATTTTCCTTTCACTTTAGCTTATAGAATTATTGTAAGCAAATCTTTTTCAAAGCAAGGCTAACTTTGTGTTTCTTTTGTTTGATAAGGTTGAACATGGAAATTATATGTAAAAAACTTTGATGGTTTCTTCATTAAATAAATAATTTTTAACTGAAAAATTGTCCATTATTATTACTTATACTGAAGAAGTGTATTTAATATTATTTCTCAAAATCCAATTCTATGATTTTAGCATTTTTGTAATGAAATGTATGATATATTTTTAATTGTGGTAGTGCAACATCCTGTATTCTCTTATTGAATAATACCTGTATAAGATTGACAAAATTTCAAAGTGCGTAATTTATTTCTGAATACTGTAATAAATGTTTATGCTTTGATTTATTTGAAACATCTTTTGCAACTGTTTTAAGTGTAATTTTTTATGGTAGAAGTGTTTTATGGCTTCAAAAGATTTAATTTTTCATTTCTAGCAAATAGAACGTCTTCAATCTAATGTCGATAAGAATTTGGAAACGTTTGATATTGATCTCTTTTGATGTCGCTCAAAATGTTCCTTCGTTTTAAAATTCCTCAGTATGAAATTATTTAAGACATAGCTTAATTTTTATTCAAAAAAATTGTTTGTTTTCCTAAAGTATTTACTTTCATTCTTTATTATGCAGGAGCTGCATTCTAAAATGCTTTTATGAATTTCATTTAATTTGGAGGTTACTAAAATGTCTTTCAAGTTAAACCTTTACTTTTAATGTTATGTTCCACCCAACACTTAAGTTTTCCTAGGTTAGTGGGAAATAATGAGAAAAAATCAAAATACTAAGCTTGAGTAGTTGTAACCAAAAATTTTCTTCGTATTGCAGCTTATTGCACGTCATTATGCTGTTGGAATAGTTTGAAATATTTGAAATTAGTATTGTGAGTTTAATTCCTATGACTTATTATTTTAATAAATGTTCATTTAATTTTCTCTATGACACATTTTTGGTAAGGGAAATTTCTTTGATATCTTTTGACAAGGAAAATATATAAATAATTAAAACACAGCTTGAAGAATCTGCTGCATTGATTGAGAAGACATATACACTATTATGGTTATGTGTTGTATTTACTAAATAGTAAATCATTTTTGAAGATAAAGACATTAAAGGAAGGGAAGGTGCTGATATAACAAGCATAGGCATATACATTCACTTGGTTAAAAAAGACAAGTTTAACTAGGTAGAGCTTAACCTAACTCTTCTCAGTCGACATTTTTCACCAATTGTCTAGTGTTCATAGTTTTTTTCCTAGTTGGGTATAATGAGCATCTGTTTTCAGCACTTAACACTTAACAAAAGTTTAGAGGTGATTAAAGAGTTTTAGTGGATAGTTTTCAGGTCAGATAAAATAAGCACCCTTCTACTAAAAAAAGAAAATGGCTCACTCAAAGTCAAAGTTTCAATGTTTAATACAAGTTTTTTACTCAATATAGGTACAGGATATGCTGAACAAGATGAAAGACATGAAAGAGAGTTTAAGGGAAAAAGAAGAAAAAAATGATGAAAACGATAGAAGTGAAAATAACATTTGTTTATTGTAAAGACGAGGGTGCTTGTGAGAATAAATAAATTTGGCTTTAAATACTTAAAGATGTGTGAGATGACATTCATTCCACACTTTTGGAAGCGGCATGCAAAATCATAGAGAGGAGAAACTGGTGTTAATTCTGCCAGAATATAGTCTATCTGCACCATCTTCATCAGCTTCTTGATCATGAAAAAGAAGTTTGAAATTATTGCCTGACAGTTAATTTGATTGACCAGATGATTCAAGCGTGATAGATACAGAGAAATTATCAATCTTCAAGAAATGGAATGTGAGGAATTTGAATAAGAAATGTGTGTTATTTCTATTTTTGAAGAAGAGAAGTTAGTAGGGGCAGAGTTAGTAAAGTGAGATCTTGGCGATTTGAAAAGTCCTTTGGTGTTGACAAGGCGCAAGGATTGAAAAGATAATTTTTTTTATCTTAAAGTTTATAATAGGTGTATGGGTCCAAAAAATTCTAGTAGTGGCACTGTAACGAAGTTCTGAAAGGTCTACTTACTGATTCAAAGAATCTTGGTTTATCTGGAGAATTATCGTCTTTGATTTTTGTTGACTTAAAATTATTTTTTTATTTTTTAAACCATGCATTTTATAAACGTATGCTTATTTTGTTATGATTCTCCAGATATGCTATCAAATAAAACAGGTTTTTTTTCTGTTTGCAATTCCTAGATTTACATGCTATTTTTCAGTTTCTTAAGACAATTGATTCAGTTACTTGGCCAGGAAAGAACACACAAATATTATTTACCCAGATTTAAATGGCATCAAGTTGTGTTATACAGCTGAAATGTTATTATGCGGTACTTTTGGAGGTTTGTTTCAACGATGAAACATTCTGTGAAATTTTGTGGTGTAATTGTGAACCAATTGTGCTTTACTGATTATTTTGTTTTCCTCTTGTTGCTATTTTAGCTTTAGTAATTAATTAGCAATTAACAATAAAAAATTAATAATTTGTAAAATGAAAAATTTGGTTACGAAAATGTTGCTATCTTTCTGGAAATTATTGGTCAAGTTTTGCTCCAAAGATCATCTGGAAAAATTTTTTTTGGAAATTTTTTGCTTAGGCGAGACCAATTTGATTCGTTTTATGGATTATTTATTGTTCACATTAGAGTCAGTCGGTTGGTAAAAAAACAAAAATAAAAAGTGGAAATTTCTCCTATAAAGGCTCGTTTAGACTATGTTTCACACACCGCGAAAAAATCATCTTGCTTAAATCAAATTTCTTTTTTATAGCTTATAGACTCACATAGTTTCACTATTTGTTCCGGAGCAGAAAAAAACTGCGGTACGTTCAAATGGTGAACCCCAAACACCAGTACTGAGTTGTAATTCAAATGCTGCATTTCTCAGTCTTAACTTTTGCTTGCCTGCCATTAACAAAATATTTTAGATCAAATCTTGCACACATTTCTTCAAAAAAGTATTTTAATAATTAACTAATATTTTCTTCAAAACGATATGTCAGCCAACCAATATTTCTTCAGACTATTTTATTGTGAATTGGCGAGGTGCTTGAAACGAACACTAAATTTTGTCAACAATTTTGTCAACTATGTCAACACGTTTTACATGAGTGATATTATAAAATAGTCAACCCTTTTAATATTGCGCAGATAAAAATGCTTGTATAAAGGGGCTATATTTAAAAACCAAAATAATTGTACTGACTTAATTCTAAACAGCAAAAATAAATCTTTACTATAAAAAAGATCATTAAAAATTTCTAATATATTCAAAAAAACGTTTCTTTGTTTCATATCTATACTAAATTTTTAAATATTTGCTTTTCTATCTAAATTCGTAGTTAAACTTCTCAGTCCTGGAAATACCAACAACGGTTTTTTTTGATGACCACAAATAATGACTAACGAGTAGGTATCAGAGCAGGAAATATGTAATCTAACGTCTTTTGATATCTATATAAATCTGTGTTATTTATATGACAAAAAGCAGTTTTTACTAATAATTAGATGTAATTTTATATTTACCTTACAAAAAAAAAATATATACATATATATTAAATGGTTTAATAGCCTTCTAATTTGACGAAGATATGGGATAAAACCACTGATATGTGTAATAATAAGTTTTTAATATAGATCAATGGTTAAGACCAACCACAAATGCGTTGTTTCATAAAAAAAACTTTTGCCTCAAGGCTGATTTTTTAGAAAAGAAAAAAAATGTTTTAAAAAGAAGAATAAAAAAAAAACACAAAAAAAAGTATTTACAAATAAAAGTTAAAATTATACATTAAAGATGAAATTAGGCGCTCGATTTTACAAACTTAGTCAAAGCTTTGATGAGCGTGTATGCGCTCTAGCGCCTCTCCCAGAGTTGACTGAAAAACGATGTTGCTTAAAAGTTTCATAAAACCGTTTTATGAGCAACAAAATATAATAAAATGTAGAATAAATAAGTACACATATTTTTCAGATAATTAAAACATTAGCGGAAAGATTAACTGCGTACTCATAATATTCAGCAAAAATACCAACCAACACTTATCATAACTTTAAATATCAGTTGGAGATATAAAGATGTAAAAACAAATGTTGAGGTTGCTCAGTAATTGTAAATAATATAGCTTACGTTGTAACCCAAACTGAAAACAAAACTATTTATTTTTTAAAATGCTTGTTTTTTTCCAAAACTTTGATGTTGGTATGTATATTTTAGCTTGCTTAAATCCCACGACAAAGTTGTCATTTTTAATTTATTGTGTAAACAAATGAAATCAGCAGTAATTTTAAATTTAAATATAGGCAATGGAAAGAAAAACATTAGAACTACAATAAAATTTAAACTAAACCTGCAGATGAGAGCGAATTATTCAATAAGATTAAAATTAAAAACGAAAGTACAAACATATTAAAATTTTAAGTAGGTTTAAAAAAAAAAAAACTATTATCTTATAATTATCTTAATTTTATAAAGATATGTTTGAGAGATCAACTTAAATTTCTACACCATATCAATTTCTAATTTCTTTATTTCAGTTGATCTTTTAAGTAGGTACTTACAAGATCAACTGAAATATAAGTTTACAAAATATTATTGTGTAAAAGTGTAAGTTGATCTCTCAAACATATCTTAATTAAATTAAGATTATTATGAGTTAATAGTTTGTTTTTTTTACACCTACTTAAAAGTTTTAAGTGACATGTTTTCTGAGAATTGAATGTATAAAAATCACTATATCGCATTAAACTTTCATAGTTTTTGTTATTGTTTCTGATTTCTTCATAAAACTCCTAGGTAGAAGAGCAATAATTCAAAAGCATTACGATAAAAATTTAATCATATTTTGTCTACATAAACTTCATTATGCGGTGAGGAAACAAAATAACAACAAATGCCGCATGGTTTATTTTATCTTTTTATTAAAAGATGACTGATAAAAATATATTTTATGGAATGAAAGCAAGGTTTACTTTTCTATTCATATGTCTATGGTTTGTAATTTTTAATCTTAATGTGAAAACAAGTATTGAATTAAAGAGCACACTTTTATGTAATTTTAAAATTTTACTTTTTTATCAATTTTACTCAAAAGAGTGTTGGTCGGATCCTTAAAACACCAAATCAAATTGGCCTGGCCTTATATAAATTTTAAATAGTAGTTTGTTTCAGAAGAAATTTAAATTAAAAGTTAACATATTGCCAGTGTTTACATCATAATCTAGTATGTGCTTGCAGATATTTTTAACAGATGTATTATTTTTCTGAAGTGTTACTTCCTATATTTACTAGTTGAGAAATGCCTATATAATACTAGCAATATTTATAACTGCTAAAAAAATTTAGTGCTTTGGATCATTTGAAACATTTTTATACAACTGTTTTTAAGAGTGTAATTTCTTAGGATATGTTTGAAGTGTCTGTTATCGATTCACAAGGTTATTTGATTTTAGATTTATAGTAAATTAAACATTTAAGATCTAATGTCTGTAGGAGTCAGGTAATGTTCAATATTGGCTGCATTTGAATTTCTTTGTTTTCTGATATGTTTTCTATCAAAAAATTATTAAAATCTTATCTCAAGACATTGTTTATTTTCCAAATGTATTCCTATTGGAATAGTTGTCATCTTAATATGATTTTTTTGATTTTTCAACAGTGCTACACTAACAGACTTTAATTACAGAGAAAATTATTTACTATTTTATGTTATTCACTATTTATACAAGAAAATAATTTTGTAAGGGATTTTATTTGTTATACTTTGAATGATATGGGATGCAGGGTTCAACTGAAAACCGAAAAAAAAGTTTAAGAGCAACTTTTTTATCGTGTAATTCGTGCATGACAGTTCCTGATTTTAAATTTTGTTAGAAGATCTGCTTCTGGTTTACCCAAATTTGGATTAAAAAAAAAGAAAAGATTTTTTATATAATTCGTACTTGTTTTTTAAATCAGTTGCTTTCTGCAAGGCTAAAAGCTGTTACCAAGCAGAAAGCTAAAACAAGAGATAAAGATAAAGCAGGTTTAACACAAACTGAGAAAGATATGGTTATTACTAAAATTATTTAAAATTAAATAGAATTAGGAATTAAATGCAATTTTTTTTAGATTTGCTCCTTGCGGCAGAGATTGGTCAGGTGTTGCTTGAGAAAAACAAAGAGTTAGAATTTATGCTGAAAAGTTCTCAAGATTTTGCTGACGAACAAGTTGAGCAGGCAAATGTATGTAATTTACTTTACATATTTTACATGGATTTTAAAACACATCCACAACTTAAGGATTAAGAAGTCTTATGTAGGTTGATTATTGCTTATCTTATAAATTTTAATGGTCAACGCAATTTATCAGGACTTGAAATTATTAAGCAATCTCTTTTGGTCTACTTGATCTCCACTTACAAGTTACTAGTGATCAAATTTTTTTCAAAATTAATTCACCAATTATTTCGTTTATATAGTTAAGAAACATAATTGGTATTTTAGATTTTCTTACACATGCCTTCTTTATTATAATAAAAGTAATACTCTGTATGACTTCATGACAAATTTATCTTCTGTCAATGTTACCATAAATGAGATGGCGCTAGTATGGATATTTACCTGTTCTAACGTTTTCATCAAATAATTAGGTCTGTCTACTATGCGTTTTAATGTATTAATACTAGTTTACAGTAATTTAATAGTAATTTTTCTGGAAGAGTGTTTTATGCAATAGCGATCATTTATAAATGTCTATGATAATGCTGAATTGAAATGGAATAAGTTACTAGTTTGTTTTGTTTAACTTTAGTTTTATGGGAATCAGGTTGAAATCTTGAGAGAAGCTAAAGAATTAATTAGTCAAGCATATGAACAGTTGGAAGCAATTAATCAACAGTTAGTGGAGAAATATGAACAAAAGAAAACAGAATGCAAGTTGCTGCTTGGTAAGAACATATTTCTGGTTAGAATACCCTAGTGGTTATGCAAATAAAATTTGATTTATTATTCTACTCTCATGCTTTAAATGAGTAGTCGTCCCTAGTGGTTCCTATCACTTTTTTATATTTTTACCGTAAGGTTACTGCCATTGTAAGACGTTTCATTTTCAAATAAAGTTTTGAAATATATGGTTTTTGAATTGGTGCGGATATTTTACTCATCTTTTAAGTCCGCGTTTATTTATAAAATTTCAAGTATCAAAGTGTTTTGATTATCAATAGTTATTATCTAATAGAAGATAGTAGTTTTTCTTGTTAGTCTGTTTTTTATAATTTATATTTAATTTTTAAATATTAATAAGCAGTGTCATATTTAAATTTTTTGAGTGCGTTTTGTTTTCCCAGAGGTTATTTAGTTACAATTACTGTATTACTTAAACGCAATTGCTTTATTGAGTTTGTCAATTCGTAAATTCATACCAGTACTTGTAATTTGTGGAAATGTTTTACAGGTGGGCTTACCACAAAAACCCACTCACCTCAAACAACACAAGACACTTTTAGGATGATGGGATTGTTATTTTACAATGTTCACATATCTAGCCAAATGATAAAAACATATTTCAATCATTAAAATGAAGGCAATATTTTTTCGGGGGGCCTCAATGTCCAAATTTCCTATCCTTTTCATAAGTAATAAATAGGTTATAAGTTATATCTGATCATATAATTTCTTATTTATAACCCAAATAAAGTCAAAGGGCTATGTGGTTTTTGGTGTGCACTTTCTTAAAAAGCTGAAAAAAAAAAAATAGTGGCAAGAATTTTAACTAATCAAACATCAAACAAATCGTTATGAAAATTATTCAAACACATTTAAGTTGTTTTACATCAGTAAGTGTCTATCAAGATTTGCCATAACTTTGTAATGTCTAAAGATCCTCATATTTAGGCAAACCAAATTTTCTGGATCCTTTCACTGGTTCAATTTTAAGTGGACCAGCAATTGCATTGGATAACCTCACTAACGATATATCAGGAAGGTGGTCTGGAGTATCCTCCAATATTATGCCAGAACCAACCTTAGGTTTTATACACTTCATCTCTCAAGTGTGTTGGTCCACTTTCATACTCCAGAAACCAAGTAAAACTTTTGCCACAAATAGCATAAACGAAAGCTTGATGCATATTAAGCATGCCATCTTCCATGACAGGAGGGTTTAAACTTATCCAAATGTTCTGTAGCCTAGTCTTATGATCCATGACAGGGTCCCACAACTCATCTTCAGACTCGGAATCAGTTTCATCACCATCTGATGACATCACTTCATCACTATCAATTGAATCACTGGTGGAGAAAAGTGTTTTGTTGAAAGTTTATGAGCATATCTCCTAGATGGATTTTTTAAACTATCATTTGGTGGGATAAAACTGGGAATGTGTTTCTCAGACAAAATTAATGCATTGTTTTTATTTGGGCGACCACTGGCTTTTGGCGCCATATCAGCAACGCAGTATTACTCAAAGATCCTCTTGATGAGTTTTTCTCTAAATTGCAGCTGACGTTTAGTGTTACCTACTTTGGTAAAAATGATACAAATGCTCTTGTTACACTGGTAAATCCTTTCTCAACACATGTGCTCAGCATAAATACTTTCTTTTTGTCCTTCCAGTGTGTACACATGATATTAATTTTACTTTCAGACCATAAATCCTGCTTTCAGTATAAAAAAGTGAATCGATTAGATAAGTAGTTATCCACAGTGAAATTTTTTTGGAGAGGCTGATGCTGCTCATTATTATCGACATGCCATGTTCAACTGTATTTTTTTTTGGTGATTCATCATTTTATTTTTTTATGAATTGTGAAGTACAGACCAAACATTCATAAGTTTCAGTCTGATTAAGATAAGCAATTTAACTTAAAGCAGCATCATAAATACAAATAGGTTATTTTGCAAATATACATCAAATATCAATTTCATTTTAACGTTTATGACGCAAATATAAATATGGGAAGTATAAGGATGTATACGGATATAATTCCATTTATTTATTGTTTACTAAAGAAAAAACATTGTTTAGATTTTTCATCAATCTGTTGTTCTTTATTCTTATAATGAAATAAATAATGAAATAAATACAATTTTATCCTACCCCTACAATCGACAATGAAACAAAAAAAAGAAAAAAAGAACATTAGCGAAATTTAAATGAGATCTACGGGCGAGAGCCAAATATTCTGTCATATTAAAATTATTCTGAGAAATATATCTAAATTTCACTGAATTATTGGTTACTGATCAGGATACTGTTTAAAAGAAAAATGTGTATCATTTTTTTTGCAAAATATTGGTTTTTTAAAAAAAATATGATTATCATTTTGCAAAAGATTAAGTCTTTGAAAAAGATCAAATATTTAAATTTTTCTATCTTTTCAAATTAGAGTACCTTAGATAAAACTATAAACAAAGTGATTTTTGTGAATTATCAGTTAGCAGATTTGTTTTTTATAAATAGAATAATGTTAGAATATAACAAATTATGTCTAATTTATTATATCTATAAATTTTTAAAAATTTTTTTCATTATTATGTTTATATTAATATTTTTCCATTTTTATCCCGTTTTGGTTATATTATTAAACAAATAAATTATGACCAAGAAGAAAGTCTACCTTTTATTTGCTTAGATATATGTATTTAAGCGGTCAATACTGGGTATAGGTAACGTAAACAGGTCTTGAAAATGTTTTATACTAATTTCTAAGTCCAGCATCACACTATTTTATTCGTAGAAAATATTTTGTTTATTTTGGTTAAGATAAATCGCATTCCACATGCCATCTTACGTTTATTATTTTATTAAAATGTAAGAAGAGTTAAATTTTTATCTTTTATTTACTTGTCATTTGTATCATGTTTTAAATAAGTTTTCTCGCATTGATATCTCCCAGACACGATATCTGAGAGAAAACGATTTGAAGCGGACAAGCCACTATTCCTATCGGGCATTAACTGTTGACCAACTATTTGCCTGGTTGAAAATAGTCTGTAGTTATTGTAAAATCCCGATCTAGAGCTTTTTATATTGTATAATTTTTTCTCCCTGCAGCGCAACCGTGGTGCGCTGGGAGGAAAGGGAAAAAGAAGGGAGTAGGCAGGCCTTTCCCTGATTTTTAAAAAACCATGACTTTCATCCTTGAGTTTTTTGTAATCGATAAAATCTGGTTTATACCCTGAAGTTTTATGCCAACCAGACACAACTTATTATTCTTTGTTTGTTTAGGAAAGAACGAAAGACTATGGGATCATATTCGCTCACTTGAAAAGAAGAATGAAGAATTAAATATCAGGATTAATAATTTGAGTGTTGAAATTCAATCAAATGAAAGTCAAGAAGAACTAGGTGAAGTTTATGTGAAAAAAGATTCTGATATTTCTTCATTAGATAATTCTAGTGTCAAACCAAGTGCTAACACTGATGGGTGTGAAAATAACAATCGGGTAACTTTTCTTGAAAATCAACTTGAACAAACGCATGGGTTTTTAACTGAATTGAAAGTACAAATGAGCATTGAAAAATTCAAAAAAGATGAAATTGCATCTCAAATGGATGATATTATTTCTGAAAATCAAGTGTTGCATGCAAAGATCTCTTCTTTAAACCTTGAGGTATGTGATTTTTGTTACTCTTGTTGTTTGAAAATTTTATATGCATGTGCAGTAATTGTAATTGCTTTACTAAAACTCAAATTTAACAGTTACTGTCACTCTGAGGCAGCCTCGTTTCAATTAAAAAAGTTTCTGTAAATTTGTATAGTTGGAAGATTCTAGCACATTTTTTAACTTATAGTTTCACAGAAAAGATCCGTAGTCAATTCCTAGACAATGATAAATGAAAAATTAATCTAGATGTTACGCAAAAGCTATTAAAAAAAAAAAAAAATGAAATTATTTCAAAGAATTTTTTTAAACGAGAGAGAGTATTTAATCAAGTAACTACATCGCTGTGTGGAAAAATGATAATTAGTTTGTTAAATGAATTGGGCATCAAAAAATTACATTAATAAATACATTAAAAAAGTTTTTTTTGTTTTTTTAATTTAAGATAGAAAATATGTAAAACACTATTAAATTTTTGAGATGATAGTTTTGGTACTGTAATGATGTGGTAGCAGCAAGGGCTTTATGGGTGTTAAGTTGCACTATAATTGGACTTCTGACAAAGCTGATCTGAATCTTAAGTTAGTTTACCTATTTTTCTCTTTAAAGCTGTTTCCAAAATTTTTTTTCAAGGCTAATTGAAGGTGAATGTTTTTTGAACATAAATTTTGGAAGATATATTTTAGGTCTAAAATAATTTGAAAATGTGATCGAAAAATTTTTTCATCAGAGGATCTTATACATGGTATTATATGAATCAAAGAAGGGTCTATCAAGGTAGGGTCCCGTTAATGCAGGGTCCCATGTTAAATTTTTAATTATCAGACTTTTTATATGAGGGCATGAGTATGGATAGTTGGTCTAATTTATATTAAAATAAGTTTAAATTTTTTATCAAAAGAAAAAATTGAACCAAAGCACATGATTACCACAGATTTAGTTTCTGATCCAATGACAGTTTTATTGCTCTTGTGAACTAGAATGCTGAATTTTTAAGTCCACAACTAGAGTAGTACTTTTTTACAGGATTAAATAACACTTTAATGCTAATTAATTCAAATCATGCTAATATAACTATACCTCATAAAAAGTTTCCCGCTTAATGTTGATGTCCATCCTCAGTATACTAGGCACTGTCTTGCTCTTTACCCTGAAAATGTTTCTACTACTCTATTTGGATTCAAACTAATTATAAACAGAATGTGTTCAATCAAATATTATGTTTGGAACTAATAATTACCAATTGGTTCCCATCCTAAGCTAATTTTAATTGATATTTAGTATGTTATTGCACTTAGTATTTTTTTTTTTTTTTTTTTCTTACTATACTGATAATTTTCGATTTTTTATGAAATTATTACTACAATTAATTTACTTTAAAAATATGTGCTTTTTTCGGATTATAGGTGCGAGAATGGGAAAGTTTTGCGCAAAATGAAGAAATTTATCGTCGACTTGCAGATGCGTTTAATACAAAACACAATATTGAAGTTGATGAAACTTTTGAGGATTTTGGTCTGAACACTTCATCTTCATCTCGAGCGTCCATATCAAAAGCAAAATCTTGTGAGTTTCTTAACGATGTTCAAAAAAAGGAAGCAATTGTAATTAAAACACCAAATCTAGTTAACAATGTACTGTCTGAGAAAAATAGCAGTTCGTTTCTTTCAGAGCTTGATACAGAATATGCTGAACTTGTCAAAAAATATGAAGCATTGTTAGAAAAATGTCACAAAGAAGGAAAATTTAATGAGAATCCAGAGCGTACTCGTAAAGTTCAACGTGCTATACAAACTTTATCTTTTGATTTTTCAAAGAAATCACCAGTATCTCCTTCAAAAAAACTACTCAGTAAAGATGAAGGAAGGCAAGAGATTCAAAATTATAAAAAACTTTTTGGAGATATATTTGATAAACTTAAAAAGTCCAAAGAGTTAAGTCTGGAACTACACTAGATATTAAATATGTTTAGACCTATTTAATAATCTTTGTAACAAAATCACCAATGGGATAAAAACAGGCCAATACCTGATAAAAATAATTTATTTATTGCGATATTTCATAGTGTGAATGAATCTTTATTCATTGAATCTTAAAAAAGTTGATGATTCTGCTAAAAAGATATGATACTGCATGATACTACAAATGGGTTTTAATCCGGATCTAAATAAACAAACTTCCAAAGTTATTTTTATCCAGTTTTCTTTTTTAATAATTCCGATTTAGAAGATCAATCCTTCTTTTCAAAAGCATTTTTAATTTAAAACTTCAATTTGAACATCACTGAATTTACATGATTAAGCGACTTTGCAATTATATATTATATCATATATTAAACTATTAATATAATTTATTATTTTTTTGTGAATTGAATAATGGGTTAGCTGACTTGGGTTAATTACAAAAAATTACAAAAATTACACCTTAGGCAATAGAAAAAGTTTGGACTACTTTTTTTAAGCTGGCTTTTGAAAATTAAGACCAGGTAAAGATTTTCTGAAAAAAAATCTATGGGATTACTCCAAATTAAAGACTCCAAATACATGATTAGCTGCATGATATTTTGATGTATGGAAATGCAAAACATTGGCTGGAAGTTTTAGTTCTTTGAGTTTATCTGTCTTATTCCTGATCATGGCAATAAATCTTTTTTAATTGTTATTATTATTATTAAATGTGTCTTATTAATATAAATATTATTATTATTATTGTTGTTGTTGTTTAATATTAGTTAGTAATATTTAGAATTATAGTTTTTTACATTTTTTATTTGTTTACTTTTATAGATAGAATGATAGGTTTATTCACTCTAATACATATTTGAGCTTGTCTTTGTGGAACATACTTCTCTTATAAAAATGTTAATTCTATTAATAATTTGGAAATATTGGCTGAAGTTAAGGGACCCTGTAAATAGTGTCCTTCAATTCACGTTGATGAATATTCAAATTTTTTTGGTTTTTAATATTTATTACTCTCTCCAATTTTTTTTTTTTAATTTTAAGGGTTGTTTGTTGTTGCAACAGAGGCTAGTTAGTATTTTTTTTTTCACCTTAATATATAATTATGAATGATTATCTTCTGTCGTGTTAATTGAATGCTTTGCTCGTTTTTCTGTAAAAATTGTGAATTGTATAAATATTCAATTACTTAAGTAGCCTTATATTAATTTTTCTTTGTTCTTTATTTTATTTTGCAAGCTATAAGTGTTATAGTTTACATGTATTATATTTTTTAAAGTAGCTTACCAATAGAATGAATATTTTTTGCTAGGAGCATGTGATTTTTATGAGTTTATGAAAATTGACTTTTTAAGATAAAATTTTATGAAATGATCTTAAACTTAGTAGACTTAACATGGTATTTTACACTCAATAGTTGGTTTTTTAGAAGTTAGTTTTATCTAAAAGAAGGAAAATTTTTAAGCCATTAAAATATTATTCTTAGAATCAGGTTTCGGTTCTGAATCAAATGGCACCATAAATTTCAAAAGATTCAATAAAAACAGCCCAGTCTAAAAACAAGGTGAATTATTCAAAAAAAAAATAAAAAGAGAAAACAAACATTGTAAATATAAGTGTATGATTTGAAGATTATATCTGTTTTCCAATAAGCTTTAGTTAATAAACATAAATTTTTGATCATTTTGATCGTATGTCTCACGTAGTGTTTTATCAGCATTTTTTACACAAAGTGTTAACAAATTTACTCTAAATTTTTTCTAAACCTGTTGTTAGAAACTTTTATTTGGCATGGGCTTGATGTTTAACTTTTTTCTATGTTGAGCTGGTAAAGATGTCATCGATGGAAGTAAAAGAGAAAAATTTAAGTTATATACTCCTTATTCAATTGCCTTAAGTTTCTGACAAAGATTTACTCAATATTTTGTTACATGAATGGTTTATAATTATATTAGTTTATATTTTTTTGGAATTGTTTTTCAATTTAACATTTTTTTTCTCACTAACGTTGACCACCATTAACGGTAGTCAAGGTGAGATTGTGTGAAAGGAATCGTTCTCTGACTAATAATAATTCTATTTTGGCTAGAAATAATTTAACTTTTAAGAGAAATTTTGTGCGTACAATTTTGTTTTAACACAAATCTCTATTAGTCTCCTTCTGTCCTATCCAATTTATTTTGTCTGGTTATCTTAAATGTTACTATGGCCTTGTAATGTCACCTATTGCCAAAACACATTTTACCACTCATGAAAAATGGTGAGTTTTACAATGTTGTTTCAATTTTAAGCACATAAATCCTCAATTGATTTTTTTGATCAAGTTTTTAGTTGTTCTTGATTTTTTTTCCCGGATTATTAAACCATTTACTTTTTTTGTAGATTTAACCCTTAGGACTTTCAGTATTTTCTTTGACAAAGTGAGATTTGAACTTTTTTCCAAAATTTCAAATATCTGTATCTTTTGACCTAGAAGAGATACACTAGATGCTTTGAATTTTGTTGAAAAAAAAATTGTTTTTTGACTAGCCAAATAACATTTTCAAGAGTCATGATCGCAGGGTATGATTGCAGGGTATTCTCAAACTTCTTAAAGATTTTTTTTTTCAGGATTTGAAGGATTAAAGAGAGATGGACGTCACTTTAAGACTTCATTATAAAAGCAAATACTTGTTGGCAACATGAATCAATTTTCTTTTAGGATGAACGAAGAACGAATTTTTGCCCAAGAGAATATTTCAGACAATTTTTTTTCTTGGAAATGTTTGGATTATTTTTTTATTTTGAGCTTAAAGATAAGGATAAAACAAATATTTACATATATTTATGGTTTGTTTCGTGGTATAAAAGGAACAAAAGTATAAAAAGTATATTTGTAAGTTTTTTTCGATGATATGCATTATCTGAATAGTGTCTGGCGAAAAACTAATATTGGCAGCTTTAGTTTTAGTTTTCTTTTTATAGAAATGTTAGTTTTTAAATTATACTAATTATGAAAAATAAGTCCACGTTATCTTAATAACTAAGATTTTTTTTATTGTTATATATATATATATTATATGTGGAATACTAAATTGTAAATAGCCATCAAATTGTGTATTCAATTTGTAACATTTTTGTTGAAATAAAATAATATTCTTTAAAACTAGTTTAAAATTCTTATTTTGGTTCTGGTTTTTAGTCAAGACCTAATTCTTTAATTTCTGCTTTAAAATTGGTGTAAAATTGCCTTTATCAGACCAAAAGTTTCAAAATGTGATATATTTACACTTAAAACTTAAAGAATTTTTACATTTTACATTTTTGCTAAAAATATTAACAAGGGTGAGTAAAAATATATTTTTTTGGTATTTAATGTTTAAATCCTTATTAAAGAGCTTACATTTGAAGGACTTTTTCACTAAATTTATGCATTTAAATAATAGGTCAAGTAAATTTTGAATCTTTAGAAGATTTTGGTGTCACTGTGACGTCATCCCCATTTTCGTTATTCTTATTAATATTAAACTTATGTAGCAGATACCTCAAAAGTTTTAACTTAATCAATAAGCAATTATTGAGGAAAATAGAGGTGATAAGTTTATAAGTTCATAATACTCATGCATTATAATACTCTGGTTTGAAGAAGGTAGTAAATACGTAAACACATTGCTTTTTATTATTTATAGAAAAAATCTGGGTACCTGCTAAAAATAACCACGAGGTGGTTTAATCCTTGTGTTGCGGTTTTTCTAAATAATGTAGAATCAGACAAAGCACTTTTGAGAATGTTTTTTTAAAAATGAGTTCATTTTTACAAAATTTGTCATAACGTTTAATGTACTCATTGAAAGGGACTCAACGTGGGCTTGATTTGACACATATATATTGTAGAATTATTTTATGGAAAACATCAAAAAATTTGGTTATTACAGAATCTTTGTGACCAAAAAATTAAGGAAATATTTTTTTTTTCTGAAGAAAAACTTCTCATTCAAAGATTCCTTCTCTTTTTCACTTAAATAATGAGAACTTACAATAATTGATAAAGTTTGAAAGACATTTATTATTCTACTCATAAGTTTTTGATTAAAATGTTTTCTTTCTTAATACAAATTATCTTGTTTTATCTCATAAAAGAGAGGCTAAACATGTTACTTTCATTTTTTTTTTATAAAAAAAATTTTTTTCAGCAGGTGCGAAAATCTCATATACGTATGTTATCATGTGAGTACATTTACTATTATTTTATTAGCTTACGTATTATTGCAATAGTGTGCTCTTAGGTTATTTGATAATCAAGCCGTTTAACAATATCAATACAACGGAATGTCCAATCACCATAAAATTATACCATGATTTTCCATGCCAATGCAATTGTTAAAGTAATTATTGATGCAAAATATTTTTATGTTTTTGTTCTATGCGTCTTGTAGCAATTACCATAGATAGATAAGTGCGTAGATAAAGTCATTAAAAAATATTGAATCACTAAATTCTTGAACAATTGCAATTGCATATTAAGTTTAAAACATAGTTTATTAGACATTTTAATTTATTAGTGTGTTAGGCGAGATTAACTTTATTTCTCTATCTATGTGCCCTACCAACCCTGTTTTTAGGAAAATCCTCAAAAAATATTATGATTATTGATATTTGAATTTTTGAGAAAAATTTTTATTATTTTGAATTCATGAAAAATGAATACATGAACTGCAAAATAATGTATAATTATTTATTTTATACTTAATTTTTATTCGCAATTACCATTGACACTGATTACCTTTGAATAAATTCTGGTCAGGTTTAATATCAATCAAAGTCTTCGACTTAAAAACGAAACCACCCTCCATTTTATAAACTCGAACATGCCATAGGTTTTGGCTTGATGCTACACGAAGCATAAAATGTTTAAGTGAAGTCAAGTGATTTCAATGTTAGTGTAATTCGGGGATTATATCCGCTGTTTGTATATAAAGTTGCAACGCTGTATTTTGGGTGATTTTAATAAATTTGTGCCCAGCAGATTTAAGCACTTTGTTTTTTTTGACATCATTATATTGCTTAATTATTTACAATTTTTGGAGGACTTTTTTGCACTAAGATATGCAATGCAATTTACCTACTGATATAAATTCAAACAATAAAAATTAGAACTTAGAATTAAAGTAAATTTTTGATAGATATATTTTGAAACACAACATCACAGAACACCTTTTTCTTCCGTATAAGTTTGGGTAAAATGGTTTTGAAATCAGCTGAAATTTTTAATTTTTTATTTAAATTCTTATTTAATTTTTGTGCTCATTTTCAAAGGAAAATTATTGGAAAAGCATTGGTTGTTGAGGCTTGTTGAGGTTCATGGAATATGGATACTCTCAGAAGATATCATGAGGCATAAAGAATGACCTCTTTCAATGAAGGTAAATTTCTTAGTATATGTTTTAAAATTCCTTTTTAATAAAAATATTTTTAATAAAAATATCTGATGCCAATTTGTGCAAACTTTAAATTTTTTTATGAAAACTTATTAACCTAGTTTTAAATCAAATACAAAAGCAAGATCTTAGTTGCAATGTAAGAATAGATACCGCAATATTACGTTTTATTATAACTTTTCTTTTAAATCAAGTATAAGAGCAAGATCTTAGTTGCAATGTAAAAATAGATTCCACAATAGTACATTTATCTAACTTTTCTTTTAAATCAAGTACAAGAGCAAGATCTTAGTTGCGGTGTAAAAATAGATACAGAAATAGTTTGTTTTTATCTAACTTTTTGGTTTAATATTTTAAGAAAAACAACTTTTCCTGATAAGAAAATTGGATGAGATTTTGCACTTTTAGCTTATTATGTTTGTAGAAATTTCCATTCAATTGTGCTTTTAGATTTTATATTAAAAAGTTGATGACCAAGCTTAAATATAATTTTAAAATGTTAAAAAGGTACTTTTGTATCATCCACTTCCATATTTTGATTTGAATATACTTTATTTAACAAAGGACTCGTCAATTTTTTTTTCTTTGGTTTGTTGTTGGCTCTTTCTGCTTCTATATCTCCTGTAAGATTTTGATAGCATTGCTTAGATGAATTTAAATCTACCTAATTTTGGATATCCGAAAAAAATTTCCACTGAAAGGATTTTAAAGGTCCTGTAAATTCAGTTTGCTATATATGTTCATCCATACACACGTTTTGAAATTAATTTTTCTCAAAATCTGTTTATTAATTAATGACATGCTTAATGACAGATTTTAGTTGATAAAATTATTTGAATGTCGCGAATATTAGTTTTTTTTTTGAAAAAAATTCAATTCATTAGCAAATGGAAAAACTTTTGGTTTATATGGTCACCTGCCAAAAGTTGTCACTCTCAGTCCTCAGGCCACTAAATGGTAAACTTATGATCCTGAAATTTTCCACTAAAACATAGTGTTATTTGTGATTATTTCTGCATGTTAGCCATTTTTAAAATTTTATTAGATCCAGTATCCAGGCACCTAAAAAAATCAAATTTTGTAAAAAAATTACATTTTTTTATTTTTCCTAAAATTGTTTGGATTGAGGTTTGGCTCTCTAGCTGCATTATTATGTCCAGGTAATGTTGAAAATTTATTCTTCTTTTTTCTTTTAAGAAAATATTATTTTTATTTATTTTGACATTAAAAACATTTTAAAAAATGAAATTTGCTCTTGGCTTTAATCGAGTGCAACACAGCAAAAATTCCTAAAATCTCTTTGAAATTTTAAATTTCTATATTATTTATTACCTGATAGAAATTTTAATTCCAGATGTTTATTAAAGACTGTTTTCAAAATACTTTTTTTTTTATATTCCATTTTTATTTTAATTATGTATTTTTTTTCCTGTCTCAAATATCAGATCAAGATTATTTGTTATTCTCACATTTGCTGAATAATTTATACATCCCTTTGCTGCATAATTTATGAGTAAACATTGTGTGTATGTTTTCATTATTATACTCTTTATTAGAAAAGTTATTTTCTAACTGAATGAACCTCCTGATTAATTATTATTTTTGCCCAGATAAATAGTTTTATTGAAAATGGTTTAATGGTATTATTAAAAGAAAAAAGATTGGTTTATATAATATCTCATTTTGATATCGTGATGCAGTCTTCTAAAACTTCTTAACTGAAAACTGATGAGAAAAGATGAAGAATAGTTTTCTTATTACAAATAAAATCCTTTTAGAGCAATTTAAAGGTATCGATGATTATTTTTTCTTTTTTAGTCAATTGATTATTTTAATATTTTCAAAAATAAACATTAATAAGAACCATTAAGTAAAATATCTGTTTCAAAACTTCATTAGCATGTTTCAAACAAATATATGTAATT
>JAUZNK010003951.1:0-10653 GCA_035046665.1 Euphysa ruthae | reverse complement strand
GAGCAATATATAATGAAGGTTACATCTCAAGTGCGAGTCATATAATATGTAATATAAACATCATTTTTGAGATTAATCACGCAAGTTATATATTCTCAACTCCTATTTGATTAATTGTGTTTGATTTTTGCAGCTTGAATATTTCCAGTCATATTTCCCACAAATGTGTCCCTTCCGCAACGTTTTATAATGCTTGGTATGATTAAAACAAGTATTTATATACCGGTACTCTTTTTTTGTATTTAATAGACCTATGTAGTAGTGTCTTAAAGTAGGTTCAAAAACATTGCTATTTTTGTTTTTAATTGGAAATGAAATACTCCCAATTGTTGATTTTGTGTCCCTTCAGCAACAAAATTTGCTTTTTCATTCATTTGATGAAATTCGTCTGTTCAAAATATGGTATTTTTTTACTTACTAAGATATTACCATCCAAACTATTAAAAAATTTCTTTGTGAAATGCTGATTGTATGATCACGTTATCAACTTTACAGCTTGATACATATTAAAGTTTTAATTCAGAGCCGCTAAATATATATTTTGGGTACAAAATTTGGGGTGGGGGTTTTGGTGATGGTTTAGTGAAGCTGAGTCATCATGATAACTTTTTATGTAAAATGTAAATTAAATATGACAATTTTGAAAAATAGAAAGTAGGCCCAGTTGCGAATGCCCAGTTGCGAATGCCCATTTGCTTATGTTGAGACTCTTTTAAACAAAACCAAGATTCCTAACAATATTTTTATTATGTATTTAAAAACCTGTTTAATGAATATTTTTCTTGATGAATAATATAAAACTAAGTAATAAGTTTAAAAATGGAAGTGTATTTTTACATCCACAAGTTCAAAGAAAAACCTGTTTTTTATTAGAGTTTAAATTTAATGGCTCTGGTAAAATTATTACTAATCTGTTAAACCCAATTATATTTTGTGGTAATCTATTGATCTGGCAAATTAGTACTCTTTAATTCCTCTATTTAAATTTCTGATTAGTTTTCTAATTCATGAAAAAAAAAAATTAAGAAAATGTGACACTGTCCGCCCACCTCCAGACTGATCAGACTACATGCCTGACTGCCAGCAGAGAGTTGAAATGATAAAAAATCGAGCTTGCTGAAAGTAACTGCGAGATGCCCTAAAGTTTTCCTAAAACTTGGAGTTTATTGACTACTTGCTGATGACACTTCTCTATTGTTTGAAGTTTCTGACATAACCTTATTATTTATATTTTAAATTGAATAAAGACTAAAGACTGGCAATTTCATCTTTCAACCTCTATCCAAATAAACATGCCACAGTAGTTTTTTTTTTCTCATAAGAAAGACCCAGTTATATTTTCAAACTTATTGCTTGATCTTAATAACAAGTAAATTTAATAGTAGGTGTAATAAACTTCTAAATCTTGATAAAAATTCTATCTGAATTCATTCAAGCAGCTGTGGAAATTATAGGACCCAATAAAATATAAAATAAAGTTATGTCTTAAAATTTTATTTGAAAGTCAAAGTGATCGACGTTGGTATTTTAGTGATCGACGTTGGTATTTTAGTGATCGACGTTGGTATTTTAGTGATCGACGTTGATATTGTAATGACCAACGTTGGTATTGTAGACCAGTATATTGTTACAATGTAAAATATTGTTTCGTGAATTAAA
Organism: Euphysa ruthae; assembly: GCA_035046665.1. Classification (NCBI taxonomy): domain Eukaryota; kingdom Metazoa; phylum Cnidaria; class Hydrozoa; order Anthoathecata; family Corymorphidae; genus Euphysa; species Euphysa ruthae. Next base: position 8,994 of record JAUZNK010003951.1, on the reverse strand, counting down.
TGCTGTGTGTTATTTGTCTCATAAGTTTTTTTTTTTTTTTAAATTTTAGTTTAGTTAAAGCAGAAATGATTCTTAGTGAACATGATATATACAAGTATGTAACAAGTATACAAACAAACGTCGTTCAGAATTTTTGGAAAAATATAAACATTTGAAAAAGATAAAACACAAAAAAGGAGGTTAGGTTTTTAATTTTGCTGGTCTAGATAATAAGTTGGAAAGCGTAGACGCCCCGATGAAACCCAGACGCCCCGATGAAACCGAGATTTGGTAATAATACTGGTAATACATCAGACCAAAGGAAGATTTGAAACAGTATCAAAGTATTAAACAGTATCAAAGTATGCCACATGTGAAAAAATTGAGATGTACTGTGTTAGGATTACTTTTAGCAGATGCCCAGAAATGAATATTTCTAAGAAATATAAAGATATATAAGCATGGAAATTCTAGTAGAAACATCTTTAGCAGTGTATACAGATTGTGGACTTGGCAGGCAAGCGTATTCAAACCAAAAAAGATTCTTACATCTGTTAGATTTAATATCTTTCTCAGTTGGAAACATCTAAGATTGAAACAAACAGAAATATCGCCTACTTTACTATATCTCCCTGCTCCACATATTGGTGTTTGTTTTCCTTTACTTCAAATTGTAAGAATTGTTATTCTGACAATGTTCTGTCCGTTCCTTCTAGAAACAGAGGCTGGGTGTTGTAACTCACAAAATGCTCCCCTCACTCACAGGTGACTTTGTCTACAATTGGGAAAGGAGTCTATTGAATCCCTGCAACCAGCAGCTCTATTTAATGAAGATATCGGCCAACTAAACAATGATGGGTTTTGACAAAACCGACAAAATATATCAAATAAAAGTGATAATCCAATCATATATATTAGATGTGAAGGCAGCAAACCTCTATTTAGGAGTCGGTGGTGCCTTGTGTGATTTGTGTACCATTTCAAAAGAACAATTTTTAGACGTCAAACAAATTGAAGGTTGGTTTTGTAATTAATCGTGATGTAAAAACTTTTCACAACACCTTTGAACAACTTGAGCAAGATGATGGAAGTGTTTTTAAACAGCACAGAGACTATGAAACAATGAACGGATTGACTAACAAACCAATTCCAACTAATGATGCAGTGTCTGTAAAAGTTCTAAATGCTCTTCTGCTCACATTTGATCATTTTATGAAGACTGCTGTACACATAAAAGCATGTGTTTATGACTGGTCAGAGTCTCCAACTAGTTCAGTTAAACAGGTTTTTGAAACAAGCAAAATCAGAAATACAAAGTGAGATTTTAGCTGCAAGTGGGATAAAATGGGACTACCCTGATGCGACTGGAAAAGGAGGAACAACAGTTATTGGGAATATTGCACACCAACTACTGTATGATAAAAGCAATCCGAATCTCATAATAACTCAACTACTAATTCAAGACCAACCTTGGACTTGGACTTGGACAGATGTTCTCAGTTATCATTCAAGTGATGTCTTCAAAGAACCAAGTAAATATTATTTTTTATAAGAAGTACTATACTGAACTAAACATTTTCTTAATTAATGCTTTTCCATGAAGGACAAACAAGAATATTCCAGGACATCAGCATAACTCCATCGTTACATAAGTTGCTTGCTCATTCATGGGAACTGATTCTAAATAATGATGAATTTGGATTGGGGAATTTAGATGAATATGGTCTTGAAAGTAACAACAAGATTTTACAAACTATTCGTATTTGTCTTTCTAAGAAAAATTTACAAAACTTAAATCTGGTTGAAACTTTAAGTAGAATGTGGATTTTGGATCTTCTGATCCAAAACCATGAAAAGCTAAAATTCTTCTGATCCAAAATTATAGTTTCTGTAAGGAAAGGGGACATTCTATTCTGTAGTAAGAAAAGTTTGAAGGAGAGCATATTTTCAGAATGTGACATTTGAAATGTTAACTTTATTATCAGACTAGAATCTGACAATCTGTATGTTGTTAATTTTACCTAATTTTGTTTATATAATAATTTAATAATAAGGAAATTTGGTCCCGGACGTCAGAAATTTGAAGTTTTTGAAACTTATACCTGAAAAATACTTATATAAGATCTGAGTACGAAATAACTTTTCGAAAGTGATTCGCATTTTTCTAAAATGGCTCAAAAGCATTTCTCACTTTTGACAAAACCCATGTTTTCTCAATGAAAGTGGGGAAATTTGTGATAAATGATTGGTGAATCACTAACCAGAACCTCTTAATTCATTCGCTGAAGAGACGCTAAATTATTCATCAGTATTATTAACAAGGTCTAGAATTTTAATTGATGTAGATTATTGTATAATGGTTGTTTAAAATACCTCACTGATAATTCTAGGAAACAAAATTGTCAAAATAAGTCAAAATTGTCGAATTTAAGAAGAACGCTTCCGTTGCAGGTTGTAAGGCAGGAAATGCTTCATAGAATGTAACTATTTCCATGTCTATGTAAGTTCCATATATGATATTAAAACTTTTCCTGGAAATTAGAAAATGTTACATTTCAATGTCATATTATTTCTGGAACCTTTAAAAAGCCATTGCAAAAATTAATTCATATTTTTTCAGCAAGAGATGGTACTGAACGCACAAAATGGGTTGAAAACCTTGAAGAGATAATAACCAAACACGCATTTTCAAATCAACTTGGTGTTTTGAGTAAGATACCCTCTGAAGAGGAGCTTAACGAGCGAATGCAGGAAGCTGAGGCATATTTTAGAATTCTTACACAGCAGGTTAAGGTAAGTGGTTTAAAAATATTTAGGCATGAGGTTAAGAGAGCTGGTAAATTTTAAAAGTAGTTTTCTAAACAAATATTTTTGCTTGAGTTTTAAATAACTCCTAATTTTCCACTCCTCTGAATTCCTTGTTCATTTATTGTCTTTTTTCAAAATTAAGATATACACTTGTTGGCATCAAATTTCTCAAAAACATACAGATAAAACCACTGCAATTTTAAATGCTAATAAAGATATAAACTATTGTGGCTCTCAGACTTAGTTTATTATATTAATAGACTATAACCTCAAAGCATGGAGGGGAAAAAAATATTTTCATTTAAAAAAAAGTTGTTAAGGATAAAGAAAATAATTTTTTTTTTTAACTGAAACATACTGAAACATCTAGTATATCCAGTTGCCAAATAAAACATAACTGGATTTTTGGTTCTTTTTTTTTTATTCGTGAAGTAATATTTTTTGGACAGATTGGGTGCCCAAAAATACAATTTTCACCGATAACAGCCTTATTAGTTTGCTTCAATCGATGTACTGTCCTGAGCTCTTCTTTGCGCTAATTTTACCTTTTCAAAATAAATCTGCTTTTTTCTGCTTCTGATTTCGTACTGCTGTACAAGCATGACACTTAGCTTCCAAGTAAATATTCTTAGAGAGAGAGAGAGAGTGAGAATGTTATATTTAAGGTGGGGAACCAACAAATTGCCGAGACAATATTTCCAGATGGGCCCACATGGCTGGTCTTAGAGTACTTAGAGCGCCGATTTGCGCCTAAGAAATTCGCTCAACCAAACAACCCACCAATTTGAGCTAGTGTTGCATTACGCAATGAGTTTTGCTCAGAAACTCAGAGATAACATGGAAATAAATTTCTGCCAGAGGTGGGAGTCGAACTGACAACCTTTCGCTCCGAGGTCAAACGTCCTACCACTGTGCCAACTCTGCTTAATCATCACCTGACTTCCTTTTCAAAGTCTACTCATTTCTTTTATACAAAGAAAAAACACTAGGCTGTTCTGATGGTATTTTATCTTGAAAATAGTTGCTCTAAGAGGTTTTATATTTTACTTGCAACGTTTTCCTGACAATGGAACTTTAAAGAATTTTTAAGACTGACTTGCAAAAGAATGCTTATTTTAATGAGTTTATGATATGCAAAGGAGAATAAATATTAAATATTTATATTTTTATATATTTATTTATATATATATATTTACTAATTTTTACTTTGTCTCCAATATAGTTGCCCTTGAGGCAGAAGAGTTAGAAATTATTTATTTTTTAATTATTTATTTATTTTACAAATTTACTTATTTTTTTATTCAAAAGAGTAAAACGTTAAAGGTTTTTTTATTTTAAAGTGCTATAATCAATGTTCTATTTCTAGAACATTCCTACCACAATATAAACATCAAGGTGGTGATGAGAAACGAGCTTTCCTTATAATATATGCTGATCTTGCCAAATGTGGGACAGCGACTCACTGCGCTTGTTTTCTAGCCCTTGTAATATTTTTTTTCCATCATCCGAAAAAATTTATAAAATTTATTAAATTTATTTTTGCAAGGCAATAATAAAAAAAGTTCCAACATTTCTATTAAGTTAAATAATAAAGGTTGTTAATTTAGATTTTCTCGTGGGACATTTCTCACAAAGGTAAATAACAACATTAACAACCTAATACCTAGTATCTTAAGTTGAAAACTTTTGTTTGAAAAAACTTCTCAAAGTTGTCTCTGTGTAAGAAATAATATGGAGCAGAATACGGTTTATATACCGTGAAAGGATGTAGAAATCAGATTTTATCTGTGTCAAATAGTCTAACTAAAAGTCGTTTTGTACATTGAAACAAAAAGATAAAAAAACTGTGCTGGTAGAAAAGTATGGTATATAATTAATTTGAGGAAGCAGAAACATATGCTAATGGAATTTTGTGACTGTTTGTTTGATGGGATCAAAGTTTTAAATATTTTTTTTATTTATTTTATTTTGCTTTGCTTTTTTCTCATTTTACTCATTTTTCTTTTCTTTTTTTTTTTTTTTTTGTTAACTTTGGGTTTTTGTCAAAAGTAATAAGATATTAGGCTGAAAATATAAGTAGCAATTTTTAAAATGTTTTGAGCGTAACAGATGATGCGTAAATGTGTAAATTGAAATTTGACAGCTGACTCGGCAAAAATACCGTTTGAGGTGGAATACAGCCTTTAGTTGTTAAAAAAAGTTATTCTTCCTTTGACTTATAAAGTTTATTTTATGTTTTAGAAACTTGAAGCTCACCTTAACCATTCTACGAATGGAAAAACTGAGGTGAGTAATCTGTTTTAAATATTTATTTAAAGATTATTATTTTTTTTTCCTTTGGTTGATTTTATTCTCATTATAAACAGGTTTAACTTGTTTTAAGGTAAAACAAACTGTACCCATTTAAATAAATGTTCATAAATTATTTAGTTTTTGAAAAAAAAATTAGCTCTAATATAGAAAATTCAAGTTTTTTTTTCAGATAATTTTTGATATTTTAATATAATTAAATTCAAAAGAAAAAACAGCAAAATAACAAAATATTTAAAAAACAAAGGTTGTCATGAAAACACAATGCTTTTTTTGGGAGGTGGGGGGTTTTGGTGGGGAGGGGTGAGGGACAGCAGGTGGCTTCGACTGTGGTTAATTGGTAGGCATATTTTGTGTATGAGTTCTTAGATTGTTTTTTTTTTTTTAATTTTATTTTAAATGCTCTGTTGATATCTATTAGCCACTATTGCTTGTTAGGATTGTATTTGAATTTAACTCTTTGGATTTTTTTTAGAGAACTTTGATGCTAAAAGACTCATTAACAGTAAGCGCAGTTTTCAATATAAAACACGTAAATAATCATCACCCCTTGAAATGTGTACATACATTATTTTTTTGTTGCAATACTCTCTCTCTCTACTTAATAAATTTTTGGGAAAAAGGTGGGCAGGGTTAATTATTGAGTTAATATTGCAATCTTATTTTATGTGATTTTCGTAAGGAAATGCAAAAAACAAGACTAATTTATACCATTAAATTGATAAATTTATTGCATTGTTTTTTGAAATATGAGTTGATGCGTTTATAGAACAACATGGTTATTTTGGGGATTTTTATTTATGAATGAGCGTATGTTTTTTAAACTAAATATGCTGTATTAAAAAATGCATATTTCAAAATGAATTAAAAAACAAACGAAAACAAAAGACTTGCAATGACCAATGCGTTAGGTACATGTGTGAAAAGCAATATTTTAGATGCTCTAACAATCCATGTGTTGGTGCTTGTTACAACCAACTTTTCAGGAACTAACCATTTGAATGATGCAGAGCCAGTCATAATATTATCAAAAGCTGATGAGTTTCAGTTTTGTTAAAATGGAACTTGTTGATAGTTTTCGAGAAATATTTAATGCGACAACAATGATTAAATTTGTGTAAAATCACAGATTTTGGAATTAAATGTGTTTCACTTATAAAAATTCAAACACGCTAACTCATGATCAGGCTGTATGGAATTTTTGTGAATTTACTTAAGAAATGTCAGAGGAAAAACTCATGAATGAGATAAAATTTTGTACAGTTTCTTACTCAGCTGTTCTTTATAGATTTTTTTAATAAGAGGTTATAATCATTCTGCAGTTTTTTTCTATTCTAGTTATGAGGTGGATTTTTACAAAACTGAAATTAAGAATTATGTTTTTAATTGCATTTTTCTTTATATGTTCTTTTTCAATATGTGGAATTAAAACTGTAGTGTTATCAAAAAGCTAACAAACCTGACGAAGCTAATGAAAAGTATTTACGAGTTTTGTTTTCTAATTTAGATTAATGATATTCCCAAGGGGAGTAAATCAAAAGCTAAATTATTTACTGATGACGTGACAATTTTCTCAATTGTAAAGGATATTGCTGAGACTTTCGAAGTAATTATTCCAATAGTTTCTGACTTCTCAAAAATTTATAACTAGGATTATAAATATAAAATGTTATTTTTACAAAAGACCGAAACACCTGTCCGAATACTTGTTAAGCAGCGTCCAAAAATATTGACTTGGGGCTGAAAAAAAAATTTCCTGTGATCCCTATGTCAGTGACGAGATGTCAAAAACTAACTCCAGTTGAATCTGAAAACTTACATTAGATGAATAGAAAACCTTTATTAGTGAGTTATAAATTTCAGGTTTCCCACGTTAATTATTTCGCTAAATCTGTTTAGTGGAATATTTGTCAAAACAAAACATATGGTCAAAACTTATTTTCTAAGTATGGTATAAATTAGATCCTGCTATTGGTGACCTCAATATTAGTGTTTGTTGATAGATTTATCAAACTAAGTTACGAAGAAATTAAATTTCTCATCCGCCTAAAACTAATCCTTAGTCATTTTCATGTGCAAAAATTTGAAGTACCACTAAAGTCTTTCTGCAGTTGCAGTTTAAGAAACCAAATAGATAAACCGATCAAGTCACCCCTATAAACATTATAGAGCAATGCAGTGTAAATTAGTTTCCTAGTCTTTTTTAGTCAGAGAACTTGCTACTTATAAAGAATTTTACAACATTGCTTAGATAGAAGTCGAATCTTTACTTTTTAATAATGCATGATTATTAATATATATTTGTTGAAATTTGACACACAAAAAATAACTTGGAGAAATTTTTTTTAGTATATTACTTATTTTTAAACTCATGATGATTGGTTACTTTGAGTAATAAATAGATTAAGCTTCCACTCAAAACAAGACCCTCACAAAAGAACTTTTATTCAATGTTGCCCATACTTTGAAATACCCTGTTGGATAAAAAAGATATTGTGTGGTAAAGAACATATTGTTTAATAATAATGATAAGACATAATAATATTAATAATAATAAACATAATAATAATGTTGAAATTTTGAAAAAAATTCTGTTCTAAAATTCAGAAAATGGTTTTTTGGAATAGCCAGGTAAAAGATTAATTTCTCTTTAAAAGTTAAAAATATTTGAGTATGTAAAATGTGACATACAATCTTGTTTATCAAATGGATGTTCTATGGAATATAATTTATTTGTGAAATATTGGAACTGTTTTCTCAGTAATCAACCTAGTTAAATCACAAGTCTATGAATCTTGTCCAAATGTTTACCTGAAAGGTTTTTACCAAAAATTCCCTTTATTTTTTGATAAGTTCTTAACAGTTATTTTTTTATGGAACAAGTTTTACGTAACTAAAATGACAATGTGGGACAACATTTGAACATTTGATCACCCTCATTGGTGAATGGCTAAAATTTCTGCAGCTTTAATTTTCTTGATTTATTTCTAGGGAATGCCTGGAAGCTTGGGTTGTTTTATCTTTGAGTCCACTCAGTTTTCTATCAAACTTTTATTGCTGAATTGGCGTCTGGATTAGTTTGCCAACTGAGGAAGAAGCATTATTAAATATTCCCCTACACTGTTTGATAAAAAAAAAGAAAGGACCAATCTTGACTACACATTGGTTTTAATATCTCACGCAATTCGCTACAACAATCAGCAAACAATATTCAGTTATTTTAGTGTTTTACCAGCTCTCTTCTAAAAAAATTTATCATTTTTAAATAATATGACAATAATATGCTTCTTTAAAATCTACTTATTGTTTGGTTTTAATATTTATATTTTAAAATTTTTGGAACCTTGCTGCTGCTGATGAAACTTTTTTAAATGACAATTTCTAGTTTTAAGAAAATATCCAGAGAACAAACATGATTTCCTCTAATTTATTTCAGTTTTTTCAAAAATTCCAAAAAGATTTAATGACAAGTCATTTAAATAAATATCATCATTCGTTACACAGCAACCGCCCTGTAAACACATTCATGTCGCTTGGTAATCAGTAATTTTATAACAGTTCTTAGTAATTGTTCATCAGTTTTTTTTTCTGAATTTTTTAAGGTCAAAAGGGCAGAAAATTACTGAAAGGTTATATGACCATTTTAGGCCTAAAAAAGATTACTTTTTTGATGACCATTTTCATACTTTTTTAAACTTTATATGAAATTAAAGGATATCTTTTGCCAAGAACTCTCTTTTTAGGTACTACCTCAAATATTTCATAACCTGTTTTTAATACACACACCATACGCCATCTTTTAAAAACAAAAAATAATAGAATTTTTTTGAAGAGTTGAATGCAAATAAATGTGTGTTGTTGAGCTGTGCTATTGTTCTAGACATACACACACATACA
>JAUZNK010003950.1:0-10653 GCA_035046665.1 Euphysa ruthae | reverse complement strand
TATATAGTTTTTTTATTATTAATCAAATTTTAAATGGCTAAGTGGAATCTCTATTTTATTGGCTTATGGTCCCAGTCTTCAAACAAATTTTAATCAAAATTGCCATTTTTTTTTTTTTTTTTTTTTTTAGTGAGGAACTTTGTTCCTACTGCTGAAACTTTTCATGATTTATTTGTGACTTTTTGTTGTCCGTTTTGAAAAAAAATTCTCTTCTGGGAAATGTTGAATTTGGTCTTTGATTTTTCAAATATCAAGTCGACATTTATCCAAATTTTGTGACAGAAAAATTAGAAAGGTTTAATTAAAAAGCATCTTTTGAACCAAAAAATCCTGTTTTTTTTTTTTTTGTTGAGTCTGAATATGTAGATAATGCAGATAATATAATATAATATTAGCTTGGTTCCTAACTTTTAGATTTATTTTCAATTTTTATCTTTAATTTTTTCATTCGCAGGAAACCATTTTAAATTTGCTTCACATTTTTCTGAAGTTTTTAAGGGGTAAACTTTTTTTAAATTTTTCCAAAAGGGATTTTTTGATAGTTTTTTGAGAAGTTAGGTAATTTTATTCTTTATCATTTTCAAATAAAACTAATAATTTTTAGGCAATTTCTGAGTTTGTGTAAGACCTGCTTCATCTATATCTCATCTAGAATTGCAGAAAGCAACAGATTAACAAAAATTAAAATTGCTCTGAAAATCATTTTGCGTCTGCTAGAATATATAATATAGAATTTATAAAATTTGTGACTCTTGTTTGTCATGTTGAAAATTTTATTATTATGTCAAAAATCTGAAAAAAGGTTTAATTCAAATTTTATGTTTTGCAAAGAAAAAACACGGTCAAAAGACATGTTTGCATTAGCATCCATTAGAAATAACTAATAAGCGAGGTCCTATAAGTTCATTGTCAGAATATATCTAAATATGGTCATTTTGTCATTTTTCTTAGAGTGTATCCTGTTGTAAAACTTGCTTTTTCAGTACTGGTCCTGAAACCATAATTTTTATTTCTCTATAGACTGTATCTTTTAGCCTATTTTAAACCTTTTGAAAAAATCTTTTATTTAGTTTTTTTTTTTTGGTACTTTTCCAGATTAATATAATTTTTTTAAAGTTTGTTGAAATTAGTTCAAATTTTTTGAAATTTTTTTCAAAAAATCTCTTCTTGGTAATGGGCCCAAATATCTTTTTCTTGTTTGCTTACTTATTTTATTATTTATTATTATTATATATTTTTTTGGTATAGGCCTAGATTATTATTATTATTATTTTTTTTTTTATTGAAAAAATATAGTTTCGAATTTTTGTTTTGAACTGTTTGTTAATTTTTTCGCTTGAAGTTAAGGACAAAAAATATCTTTTGAGTCATTTACTCGCTTATCAAAAAAATCCTATTTATGGTAATGGACCCAAATATTTTAAGTTGCAGGATCATAGATTGCATATTTTCACCAATTTGGTTACCTGTGGAAAAGTTTTTTTGATACTTGACCCGAAAATAGTATTTTTTTTATGGATTGATTTTCTTCAATTTTGTAAGAATTTAAGAATCTAAAAAAGATAACATATTCCACCTTCTGTAAATATTGCTATTTTAAGAATACTGTTCCTTATCTACTATTTCTGGAAAAGTTACCCAAATGTTTTAATAACTTTACTTAAGTTAATGAATCTTTAAAAAGTATAAATTTTGGAGCTAACTATCCATAAAATATCCGTGCCCTGAAAAGTTTTATTAAACAAAATTATTACGTCATAAAATATTCTTTATAATTTTTTTTCAAAGTGACGTTAAATTCCAGAAGTGGATTAAAATTTTTTTGGATTAATCATTAAAAGTAAATGAGTAATGAGGGCAATGCTCATTTTGTTTCCTGTTCTGAGCCTTTTATTTGGAAGATTTTCACCTCATAAATTTTATCTGTGTTTAGACCTGTACAGAGACAAGCAGCAGTTCAAAAACTGTAATGAGTTGGAATTATCGTGACCAATCAATCAAACATTTACAGAATTTGTTCCCTCAGGTTAGTGAGTTTAATATTTTTCTTGTTAATAAAGGTGGGTGACAGTATCAATGTTTGTAACATAGTGCTTTTACATATTAGTAGATCTAGTTTGTAAATGGCATTTTTGATATATTGTTCAATTTTTATATATTTGTTTATTAACGTCTGTTTTTTGCAACGAACACTTCAAGGATAATCACCAATCATTATGAGATGTGATAACAAATCAAAGAAAGGGTCAATGTGGCCAATTATTTATGTAATTTCTAGGCTAGATAAATGTGGTTTATAAGACAACTATGATTGTTGACAGAATTTTTTTTTACAGAATTGTAATTGGTGAATATGAGGAAACCATATAAAATGGACTAATATCCAAGTTATAGATACTCTGCTGATGTTATATCAAAAAACTCATAAAACCATTTGTTAAAGACTGAAAGCTCTTGTTGAGAGTTACTACTTGATTTGAGACTACAAATAATACTTACTAAGTTTGGTGTTAATTTATAAAATTAGATAGATCATATGAACAGTGTCAATGGGAATGTGTGTGTGTGTATTAAATGTATTATTTTTAATGAATTAATCTATTGAATTTAAAAAATCAAGACTCTATAGATGATTTTTTGTATAAGAATTGTCTTGTCATTTTGACCGAGCGAAGTGAGTGAGTAAAACAGCTGTGGTCGGGGGGCGCTCAGAGCAGAGCCAATTTTTTCCAAGTTATGTGAAGTCAGTCAGTTCTGCCAATCTGTTTTGACTCTTTATGAAGAATCTTTCAGCCGTTGTGTTATTGGATGGTACTGCCAGGCAGCACCATATTTTTTAAACTTACAGTAGATTTCATAGTTGAATGTAACAGTTGCTACACCTTGATTGGTTGTATATCTGCAAAAGGATGGTAAAATTTTGTATGCTTGAAAAACTCTGTCTCGAGTTTCATGGAATTTAATTTTGTAAGAATAGTGCGCTGTTTGAAGTGATTAAACAACAAGTTCATGGATTTCACTATATTTTCTTTGTTTGCATTGCGTCAGCTGGACATTTTGATTAACCTTGCAAAGTAGAAGAGTGTTTTGTCGTCATCACTATTTTAATCAGTGTTGTCTCTCATCATGTCAACATCATTCTTATTTCCATCTTCGTGTTTGTAATTAATTTTTCAAAGTACTGACTCCATCTTTCAATCAGATTTTTAAGAGTTGTAATAGTTTTGGAATCAAGAGTGTTCTTGTGCTGTGTGAAGTTGGTAAGTTGGATGCCTTCATAATTGGGGAAATAAAATTGATCTCTTGTAGGATATCCTTTTCAGTAATATATCTGACTGAATACAGTAAACTGTATTTGTATTGACCAGCTGCCTTTTTTTATCCTGTTAGTTTGTTACCTTGTTAGTTTTTATACTTGATGAGAATTTGACGTTATGCCAGTTTCATAAAGTCATCAAAATTACTGTAAGGACCTATTTTTATTGCAATGTTGTATGCTGTTTGGAACAATTTTTTGAGATACTGCAGATTTCCATCTCATAGTTGACCGGCCTTATGTTGACGACGTATTTTTTAAACCTAAATCGTCAATATATATTCACTTTGTTTTTATTGTTGCTGCCTCAATTTTCCCTAAAATTTTTCTGACAATCTGAAATTATTTTAATTCAATTTTTACTTTCTTATCAAGTTTATAACCCTAATTAATTCCAACATTGTTATTACTTTTTAGGTTTCAACAACTGTTATTAGGAAAATGTTTGGAAAATGCAACTCAAAATTCACTGCTACCTTTTCTTACATTCAAGAAATCATTGATGGGATTAATTCTGGGGCAAAATGTTAGTAAGTTTTCTAGAACATAATTGTATGAAATCTATGTATGCACTATATGTCTTGTGGATATTTGATTTGAGATTACTTGTTTAAGCTTATATATAATATAACAATTTTTAGCTTCCTAGTGCATTGTTAAGCGTTTTAAGATAGATCTAGATTTTTTTTAGATTGGTCTTGCATTATCGTATGCTAACAGACCTTGCGCATGTTGTATTCCTTCAATTTTATGAGAAATTTTGTGATATTTGCATTTTTTATGATAAAGATTTATGAATGTTGAACTCATCGGCTCTTTATGCATTTGGACATTTTTAACTTTTTGGCTGATCAATGCTGCAATTTAAAATAATATTTGAAACCTGCTAAATTTTAGATTAAAGAAAAATTTAAGGTCCAAAACAAAAATTTCATCAGAAATCTTCTTATTTTCGGTTGTGTGGAAAGCTCCATAGTTGAAATTATAAATGAAACTGGTTTTATTTTTAGCTGCATGGGAAACTCCTATAAAATCATATTTAAAAGTTAAACGGAAGCCCATATCTCTGAAATTCAAACTAAACTGTGAATTGCAACAAGAATTAGCAAAATTAAAACAAGAAAAAATTAAGCTGCGTGAGGTATGTTTTTTTCAGTGTTTTTGCTGACACGTACAGACTTGACAAAATGCTGCTCACTAATTGGAAAAATTGAAAATTCCTATTTTATTCATGTTTATTTTAAGACCAGTGTAACCAAAAATCTTATCAATGAATCCACCATCATTTTTTTTCTATCATTCTACGTTTAAAACTTTTTCATTAGCCATTCAATAGTCCATAGTTAAGGTTTGAAAAATAAAATAATATTTATGTATTTTAGTACTGAAAATACCAGAAAATAAATCACATAATTTTTCTTGATAAATATTTTTCTTCATTCTTTTAAACTTTTTTGTGGTTTTAAAAAGCATCATTTGTAATAATTTTTGTATTTTAGCTGTTTGATTAAAGTTGGCACAGTAATTAAATTTGATTTTGATTAATTTTCCTTATTTTTTTTATTAAAATCCTAACTTTTACAATTACATAAGAATAATTTTATAATTGCTTCTTGGGAGAGAAAAAGACGTAAATGATAATAAATTATCGCTTACGTGGTGACTCGAAGATGATTTTAATGTTACACTTATAGTAAATTTTATCACTTACAGTTAATATAAAAAAAATAAGTTTTTCTTTAAAAGATATTTGAAATATCCTTTGATTTTCGGAATTAAATGCGTCATTTTTTTTTAAAGTACAAGTTGCTATTCAAACTGTTAGAATTAAAGAGGGGCTCTAAAAAGATATCGATGTCTGATCGCCTTTTCTTATCTAAAGGATGATAAAATGATGAATCTTTTCATTAGGTCTAAAATGATATCTGCTTGGAATCTTTACACTGTAAATTTTATGTAAAGTTAAGAGTTATATAATACAATAATTATTTTAAAATTTTGCAACGTATAAATTACATATCACTTTAGTGGGGAGTGCACACTATTAGTAAAAATATACTAGAGGTCAATGGCTGCCTAGTTAATTTTTTAAAATTAACGTAATATAACGAAGATAAAATGATAAAAAGGAAAGAATAAATAAAAAAATAATAAATAATTAAATAAAATAAATAAATAAAGCTAATTAAAAAATTAATAATCATGTTTTTAATTGATTAAGGTAAAACTTAACATTAACACTCAACATACAATCAAAATCAAACAGTCGTGATTTATCTGCGAAATTATTTTCTTTGAATTTATAAGTAAAATATTTGTATCATCGGCAAAATGAAAAACAGATGAGTGGGTTATAGAATTGTTTAAGTCGTTGATATATGTTAAAAACAACAGTGGGCCTAAAACAGAACCCTGTGGAGCTCCATGTTTTATTGTTATTGAGGCAGACTTTTTACCATTTATTGAAACTTGTTGAGTCCTATTTGTAAGATACATATAAAACCAGTTTTTAGATTTACCTCAAAACTCGTAATAATCTAATTTTTTAGAAGTATAGAATGTTCAACTGTGTCAAATGCTTTTTTTTTGATCTATAAAGACACCTGTAGCAATTTTTCCAGAATCTAGGGCCTCCATGATATTTTCAGTTAGTTTGGTTGTTGCATGGTTTGTATTGTGTTTCTTTCTGAACCAAAACTGAATTTTTGAAAAGTGTTTTATATTTATCAAGGAAGTTAGTCATTCTGCAATGCACGATTTTTTTAAAATATTTTACTTATGCTGGATAATAAAGAAATTGGTCTATAAGTTTCAAACAAAATTTTTGAATCTTTTTTGTGAATTAGTATAACAAACGATCTTTTTAGACACAATGGAAAAATACCAGTCTCTAAATAGATGTTTATTGCATTGCTAAAATGAACTATTATTAAAGGAGGAATGATCTTTAATCCCTGTGTTGGAACATTAAGCGGACCTAATTTTTGTGATTGAATTAGTTAATTATTATGCTTATTTCTGCTGGTGTAGTAGTTACCATAAAGAAAGAAGATTCTATGCCTTATGTTTCGATTATGTCATATGTTAAGATTCTATGCCATACTTTATACATAGAACTTTGTATATATTAGTTTCATGAATATTAATTACTCTAATATCACCAAAAAATGGTAATTGATGGAATTTTTTCTTTAATATTTATAACTCTTATGTCATGCTTTTGCTGGAAAAGAATGAATAAAAGTTTAGTTTTATTAGTACTAGCCCCTACAGTATTAGCATATACTACATAGCAATTTACAGAGAAAAAAGGCAATTGCTTTAATAAATTCTGGCTGACTCTGGTGATTTCTCATGCATCTGGTGAAAATTGGGAAAAAAAATCATGGTCAAAAACTAATTTTTCTTAAAAATAAATTAATCCATAGTAACATATTTTTCAAGAAGTTTAGTCAAAGTATGGGTTTGTAGAATGATAGTTTCTCTTAGTGCCTTTAATGTTTTTTTTTTTTTTTTTTTTTCATGTCATTTTATTTTTTAATATTATTTATTGTGGTCTATTTAGATGTCACTAAAAGTTGTTCACTTTACCCGTTGCTTTATTTGTTGTTTTTTCATATGGCATTTGTTATGTTGTTCCCTCGCAAAATTTTATTTTTATTTGAACAATATTTTTCTAATGAAAGTCAAAGCCTTTTCTACGAATATAATTGAAAATCTTAAAACTGTAATTTTAACCACTTTTCCTCAATATGCCAGCCAAGTATGCCAGACTTTAATTTTATATACTTTTTTTCTATTTTAGGAAAGAGATCACAATTTAGCTGTTGAAGTTAACACTAAACAATATGAAGAAGTTAGAAATTTTTCTCGTTTTTTTTTTCAGAGAGATTTTACAAGTAAAGTTGGTTATCAGTGATCTTATATGTGATATATCTAATATGATACCAATCGTATTTACAAGATTTGTTATTTGTTTTTCTGCTTTTTCTTATAACTGCACCATCTTGGTATTTACAAGGGAATATCAAAAGTTTGTTTGTTTTGAAATGCCGTTGAAGCCCAAATTATTTGCTGGCCTGCGTCTGTCAAAGGTCCATTAGAACTATGGATGTAAAAAATGGATATCCTCAAATAATAGTGATGGCCTCACTAAATGTTAAGTAGTTTTGAGTAGGTGGCACATAGTCTTCCGCAGAAAAGTCGGACATTGATGGACTTTTCACTGGGTGGCTTTTTACACGATTTTTTGGTTTAGCAACAACAGTCTTATCAGCAGCCTCTGCTGGTTGATGAATGTAAGGAGTAGAGGTCTAAATGTAAAATAACATAAATTCATAAAGTCTAAAGCAC
This sequence comes from Euphysa ruthae, assembly GCA_035046665.1. Lineage (NCBI taxonomy): Eukaryota > Metazoa > Cnidaria > Hydrozoa > Anthoathecata > Corymorphidae > Euphysa > Euphysa ruthae. The sequence continues at coordinate 2,984 of JAUZNK010003950.1, read as the reverse complement.
GGTTCTCACCGTCAAGGTTAACGTCAAAGTGTGAATTAATTTTTACGAATGAAGATAAAATAGCATTTTACCATTATTTATTTATGCCTTTTACCTCAATATTTAAAACAGTTAAAATAACTTGAGGTTTTCAGAATTTTCTGAAGAATTGTTCCGATCTTATATAACTGTGCACAAAATTTTAGATCTTGTGTCTATTTATTATTATTAATATTGTTATTGTTATTAATTATAACTATTATTTTATAGTTAAAATTTTAGATTAAGTTATTTGTCCCTTTTGTGCTCCAGCTATTTCTCAGCAAAAAAAAAAAAAAAAAAAAAAAAAAAATTATTATTTAGTAATGACTCTGAATTTATCGCCTTTAAAAACAGTTATTTATTACCACTATTTATTTTATGCCTGAAAACGAAATTTTAGTAATTTAATCCACTTATAAATTGTTTTGAGAATTTTATCAAGTTAAAAAGTCATAGATTGTAATATTGCACCCATCTGCTGGAAATTATTTAACTGGCTGTTAAATTGTTAATTTAAACAAATTAGATAAGCGAGATAGGTTGCTTTTAAACTATAATATTTTTATTAATATTTATATTGATATTAATATTGATATTAATATTTTTATTGATATTAATATTATTTCAGGTAAGTTTGGAATATTTTTATTAATTTTTTTTTTTTTTTTTTTTTTTTGCTTCCAGGGTTCAAATTGATCAAAGATCCATAAAATATTTTCTTAATTATTATATATGGTTCCTTGATTACTATATATGGTTTCTTTATTTTATTTGTTTTCAGTATAGCTTTTTAATTTAGATGATAATTATTTTTTTTTTGAAGCCATCAAAATTTTAGTTCCTGGAAATTTTGTATTAATACAAAGAATCATAAATGCTGCAAGTTGATGGTGATTTTGCATTTTTGAAGGAAGTTTTGTTTTTTTTAATGTTTCTAGTTTAATTTGTACAACGCAACATAATTGACTAAAACTTCTCTGTATGAGAAATTGAGCAGCTACTATAGCTTTCATAGTATGGTGTAAGTCAATAAATGTATTTTTTATTAGGAAGGCCAAGCAATTGAGTGTGGTTGTTGCTATAGAGATGCCACATTTGAAGATATGATACAGTGTTTGGAGGTATAGTAGAACTTAGTATTCTTTTTGCCACTAGATTTCATTTTTAAAAAAGTCTTAGATAACTTTTATATTTAAAATTTTTCGATCTCTCTGCTCTGGATAGTTTTTCGTTGATAAAGGATCCTGATTTTGATCCGTATTAATTTAAAAAAAAATATATATTTACTTTAGGCTAAAAAGTCAATCAAAGATTTGTTATTGCTTCTTTTGCGTATTGCTACATAACTTAATATTTTAAGCATTATTAATCATTATTAATCATAAATTTTTGTCTTCACTCTTCAATCACTTCTTTATCGTTAATGAGCTACTGTCTTATTGATATTTTTAAATAAGCCGTCACTCCCAAATTAGCCCTTTGTTTAAAAAAAAAAAAAATTAATGGTTATATATCATTTGGATATGGAAATGCATTTAAAATGAGTTTAACTATATTGATTTTCATTGTTAAAATGCAACTTACATATATATTTTTCTTGGATAAAGCCTCGCCAACCATTATCACTTTGCTGAATAAGCCACCAAGAGAATTTTTGATCATTGGCATTCAAAATTCTGTGCTATCATTAAAAAAAAAATTTTTATGGATTTTATGGATTGATTACTGTTAGCTCTTAATATTCTAACTATAACAATCCTTCAAAAACGAAACAATAAATATGTGAGTTCTAGCAGTTATTTCTTCAATTTAAAACGAGTTGATTGAAAACTGTTTTTAATTATTTTGTTGATGCGTTATCTGAATTGGTAATCAATATGTTAAGATGACTCCATTTATTGAGATGAATGTAAATTATTATTTTCTTAGAAAGTAGTTTCATCACTATTTTGAACAACATTGTTAAGGTTACGTATTCCCAGTTTGTACTGAGTAAAAAAACTCTTTTAGTGGAGGCTTTTATATTACGCTATTAGCGGGAAGGTTAGATAGTGGTCAATGTTTTGAAGGGTTGCTAGGAAAAAATGGCAGGTTAATATTTTTAAAAAATCATATTTTGTTTCAGGGTCATTTATTTTGCAGAGAATGTCTTAAAAGTTACTCAAATGAAGCAGTGTATGGCAGTGGAAAAACAAAGTTGTTCTGCATGACTGATGGCTGCAGTAGTACATTCCCTCTAAGTCAGTTTATATTTACTATTTATTGACACTTTTGAACATATCATAAACAGCCCATAAAAGATATCATTTGTCACTTTTTTCAAGTTTGTAAACTGTTTTCTTAATAAATATGAAAATAAAAAAGAAAACAAATATGTAGATTGTTATAATCTAGTTCTTTCTTAGATATGTTTATAAATGTTCCAAAACTGTTTCAGTTTAGTCAAAATTCTTCATGATATTAAAAAAATATTATTTCTGTTTATTTTGGTACATCTGTTTTACAACTTCATCTACCAAACTTGTCAAAAATAGGCTAATATCGACTTGTTTATTGCTACATTTTAAAGCTAAGAACGACAGAGAGCATAAGACTGATCCATGGTATATCTTGCTATGATAACAAGTTCTGATTGATTCTGACCAATATAGAAGGAACATAATAAGAATATAAGAATATTATCTGAATATCTGCTCACATTTGAGTGGAAAGCATTGTTTGTAAAATCTAATTTTGGCAAAAAAATATTTGCAGTGGGCAAATCAACTTTAATATTTTGAGCTGAAATCATTTAGCATTTTATCATAAAGTTTCCTTTAAAAGTAAATACAGAATATAAATGTTAAATGCTATGTTCTGAATGAACATTATAAACAAGTCCCAATTGGTGCATGGGTGTGTCTGTATGTATGTATGTATGTATGTATGTATGTATGTATGTATGTATGTATGTATGTATGTAT